>BKCH01000305.1:0-137694 GCA_008635985.1 Ficus erecta | reverse complement strand
GACTTATTCATAATAAAAATCTCGACTACTTTGTCGGTATCGACATTTTCATCCTTGCATACATGTATGTATCTATCCTCGTTGGTTGAATAAAGTGTTTTGATTGTTTTAGCAATTTAATTTGTATTTATAAAATTACTTTTTAATTTTGATTTTTGTTTGACACGTAGCAATTCCGTAACCAAAACTAACAAAAGGGAAAATTTTGGGAACATTTCAAATTTCGGAAAGCAGATGTTGCAAACAAAAATTTGGAGGACACTTTGTTAGACGTAGAAGACCTAAAGTTAGGCAAGCAATGTTTATATTATCTCCATTTTCATTAATAAAACTAACAGAAGGGGGAAACTTACAAACGTTTCAAAATTTAGGGGAATCAGGTGTAATAAATTAAAATTTGGCAATTGTGATAAGGCATAAAGTTGGGAACGTGAAATTTGTCCTTTTTTTCAACAATATTTAGCTTTTTATTTTTTATTTTTACTTAATTTAAAAAAAATAAAAATACTTTTAAGTTTTGAACTTGAGATTACTATTCAAATTCCTTCACTCCCACATGCTAAGTTAGTCCACAACAAAAAGGAGAATTATGTACCAACTAGCGATTTTTGGTTGAAAATTTTAACAGGGGAACGCACCAAAAGGACTAATTTGGGAGAAAAGATCAAGGACTTATTTGGGATGTTTTCAAAATTAGGGACCAAAATAAGATTTGACTGAAAATATGGCTAATAATTTTGATATTCATTTTTTTATTTGAGAAAAATTTGCATTAATAATATTAATTTCACATCTGATTTTATGTAGAGTCCGTTTCAAGTTAAAAAAAAAAAAAAAAAAAGCTATAACAGCTTGTTTGGTTTACAATCTCAAACTCAAGTTTTCAAGCTCAAATTTTGTCTTTTTCCTCAAAAGTCTTTGTCTTTTTCCCAAAAAGTTTTTATCTTTTCTGAAAAATCAACAAAATTTACTATTTAAACTTTAAAAACTCAACTCAAACTCACGAACCAAACGAACCCTTATTTTATTATTACCAAGTAAATAAAAGAGTTCCCACAACCATTAATATATTCCTAAATAAAGATTTAGAACAAAACCTCTATAAATGAATATTGTTGGGAGTAGGAAAAAATATTATTCTAAAGGGTTATTTATTAATTTATGAAAAGTTTCATGTTGTAAATATTGTAAATGCACCTTTTCTTTTATGAAGATTATGCATGAATTATAAATAAAGAAAGATAATGGTATGAGGTCAACAATTAATATGTGTACATAGAAAATTGTAAAATTCATCATGTACATTATTCAAAATTCATCATGTTGCTCCATGACTGCTGGGCAAAGTGATGATTCAAGAACCGATCAAAATGAATCCTCCGGATATGGATTTGGGTAATGTCGTTAATCTTTTAAATTTCTTCTTCATCACCGGATATATGATGCCTGTAAAGCGAATAGGTTTTTAACAGATCAGTCACTGAAGTGGAGAAGATGATCTGTGAAATTGAAGCATTGCTGATGATTCCTAACGCGAATGGAAATTCAAAGGGGAAAAAAGACCGAGAAAATGACAAACTAGGGGAAGAACGAGAGCATCTTTCATTATACTTTATGGAGTTTTTTTTTTCTTTTTTTTCCCCTCAACTTTGGGTGGCGTTGAATAGTGATGAGATCTAGAGGAGTAGTGGGAGACAGAATACAGACTGGTAGTTCGTTTGGAGTTGTAATGGAGGTGGTGGTTCTTCTCATTTGCTTAAACCTAATAAAAATATATATTTTTTTAATTCAATCTCCTCTAAGCAATGATCCAATTTGTTTGTTTGTTTGTTTTTTTTTTTTTTTTTTTTTTAAATATAAAAACTGAAAAACTTTTAAATAGTCTCAAATGCTGCAAATAAGATAACGAAGAGAACAAATTTTTTAAAAAGAAAAATTCAAGAGGAGGGGAAGGGGAGGCGCGACCATTGTTGGGCTTGACAGGGAAAGTGAGTCGACCATTGTCGATCTTGACGGAGAAGGGGGAGATCCCAATTTGCTGCAGAAGTTTGAAAGACAATTTTTGCGACTGTGACTATCATTTTTTCTATGAAATTTCGCAATTTGCAGAGCAGCAGAGGAGATTGAGCTACGAAGAAGATGAAGCAGACTTTCCCTTTCTTTGTTTGTTTTTTTTTTTTTTTTTTTTTAATATATTTTTTTGTTTTTTGTTTTTCAAAAGTGTAATAATAACTTTTGTGTACGTTCTGATCTGAACCGGGATGGTCAAATTTTTTATCTTATTAATGGGGTAAAGTAAGAGGGTGTTATTGTAAAATTCCCCTCAAAATAAAGAGCTTTAGACACTATTTAGAAAGAAAAAAAAAAAAAAAAATCTGGACAAAGAGAAAGAGAGGAGAAAATAAGCCTGCGGGGACCAAAAAAAAAAAAGTGGCAAACCCTCCTCCTCCTTCTGCTTGGTGTCGCTCTCACTTATCAAACCTCTTCCTCCCTCCACTCTGAAAAGAAGAGGAAGAAGAAGAAGAAGAAGACACTCCAATTTCTGCGTTGCCGTCAAAGACAACAAGTCACGTCTTCACAAGTCCAGTAGGTATTTCATCTCTCTTCTTCAGCTCTTGTTTGCTTTAGTTATTTATTTATTTTTCAAATTCTGTTGTAGGTTATTCTGGGTCCTTTTGGAAACTGAACAAAGTTTGATTCTTTAATGTTTGATTTCTTCGCTTTCTTCTTTTGTAAAGCACTGTTAATACCATGCTAATCCAAAATCTTTGACACAGCTTTGTCCCTTTTCTCTCTCTCTCTCTTTTTTTTTTTTTTTTTTGCATTATTTACATTAGACTGAAAATTGTATTGTTTTTTGATTATTTTATGTCGCTTGTATGTTAAAGTAGGAAAGAATTTACTTATAATGTATAAAAAATAGGTATATAAACGCAAACTGCCCAACAAGCACTCCAAGAAGTTCTCAGGCTGTTGGTGGTCATGATTGCAAGCTTGAAAGCTGCCACTGCAAATCCCTTTGCAGCTTTACCAACTCTATCTTTTAACAAACCCGATGGCACCAACCTGCGCCGTGTCATTTGCTTTTCACCCGCTCCTCTCTTTTCGAAGCTATCCCTCCATGGAAAAGGAGGCGTTGTTGCTCAGATGTCAAAGGACGGTGTTGGTCTTACGTATAAGGACGCCGGTGTTGACATAGACGCTGGCTCCGAACTCGTTCGCAGAATCGCCAAGATGGCTCCTGGTATTGGCGGCTTTGGTGGCCTTTTTCCCCTCGGTATGACATTATTTTTTTCCTTTAAACTTTGTGGAATAATTACTTTAACAAAATTGTTGACTTGTTTGGTGAATTGATTAGATGGAAATTGATCTTTTTGTGTGATTCTTTTTAGGTGATTCTTTCCTAGTTGCGGGTACAGATGGTGTAGGGACTAAACTTAAGCTTGCGTTCGAGACTGGAATCCATGACACCATTGGGATTGATCTGGTAAAATTTTGTAAAGGTATCAGAATTGGTTAGTTTGGTTTTGGTTATTGATTGGGTTACATTCGTTTTCAGGTTGCAATGAGTGTTAACGATATTGTTACCTCTGGTGCGAAGCCATTGTTTTTTCTCGATTACTTTGCCACAAGTCAACTTGATGTTGATCTTGCTGAGAAGGTAGGGCAGAGCTCAAATTATATTCGTATTTATCTTGCTTTGCTTGTTTAGAGACTATAACGTGTTTTCTTCTGGTTTCTGTTCATTTATTAGGTTATCAAAGGCATTGTTGATGGTTGTCAACAATCAGACTGTGCTCTCTTAGGTGGAGAGGTAATTTGTTTGTTTGTTTATTTATTTATTTATTAAGATTTTCAAATGTCAATGAGTGTTGTCTCCAGGACATGAAGTTTGCGAAATGGATTTTCTTTATTTTTCTTTATTTACTAACGGATAGAATTCTGTAATCATTAATATTTTGTTTCAGTGTCAAGTATTGTGTAGTGTGTTTGATCGTCTTAAGTTTTGTTATTTGTTTTTTTGATCTACAAATGATACAAGACTGTTATGGTGGTTTCTTTTAGTTTTTTAAGAGTCTAGAGAATCATTACATGATTTTAATGTTGGCATCACATAAACATATTAGATTTCAGCTTTAAATGGAGGTTAAATGAGCTCCAGTTCAAGTATTCACTTTGTTATTTTGTTGTACCTTTATTAATTTAAATGCTCTCATGCTGAAAGTTCAAATCTTTTAATTCTATTTTTCGTGAAAAAAAGCCCGTTTTTATTTAATAAGCAGTTTCAGTATCTCAGGACTCAGATGATTTGAGATTTGAAGCAGAGGTATATTTGGAGTTCTTGATTTGTCCATAAACTGAATAAATCTACCGAACTTATAGTAATAGTTACTTTTTAGCATAAAAATGAGTAAGTGGTGTATCTTTTTATAATATTGAAAATGCAATCAGTAGTGAATTTCAATCTCTTTGCTTGGTCTTAATGAATTTTATGAGTATTTCAGACTGCGGAGATGCCAGATTTCTATGCAGAAGGTGAGTATGATCTTAGTGGTTTTGCGGTTGGTATTGTAAAGAAGGATTCGGTTATAGATGGGAACAACATTGTGGCTGGAGACGTCCTCATTGGATTGCCTTCAAGTGGAGTCCATTCCAACGGTTCTCCCTTGTTAGAAGGTTGGTTAATCGGGAGCTTTAACTTCTAATTTATCTTATATACTTATAGATGGTGTATCCATCTCGAAGAATGTCCTTTGCTGTTCAATTATTTAGACCCATTCATGTGATGATATATTTCATGTTGTGTATGTTCACAGGGTTCTGGCTTGTAGTGGACTCTCTTTGAAGGACCAACTTCCTGGTGAAGCCATTACATTAGGTGAAGCTCTGATGGCGCCAACTGTAATCTACGTTAAGCAGGTTAAGATCAATTCGCCCAGATTGTCATGCGATGTATTCTTAGGATTATGCATTCTCAAAATCATTTCCATATGTTTACCAAGTTTGTGTTCTCCTTAAAAACAGGTACTTGATTTGATTAGCAAAGGAGGTGTAAAAGGGATTGCCCATATCACAGGGGGCGGCTTTACTGACAACATCCCTCGGGTCTTTCCTAAAGGTCTTGGAGCTGTTATCTACAAGGATTCCTGGAATATTCCAGCTGTTTTTAAATGGATCCAAGAGGTATACAGATGATGTATTTCCCCCATCAATTTTTTTCTTTAATTCTTATGCAGTTCCTTTAGTTTTTTTCGTTATTCATATGTTTATGATCATCTGGGATTTTCATATAATAGGCGGGAAATGTGGAAGATGCTGAGATGAGGCGAACTTTCAACATGGGTATTGGGATGGTTTTGGTTGTTAGTGCTGAGGCATCCGACAAAATACTCAAGGATGCAAATGGAGCATACAAGGCATACCGGATAGGTGAAGTGGTTAGCAGCGAAGGTGTGAGTTATAGTTAACCTGTGTATGACCCCCCATTTTTGAAGATGAGATAACAATGATTGGCAGGTCGATCATTTTCTTCAAACTTTAGCATCAAGGAATTTTGGCAAGTTTTTATGTGTTTGAATTGGTGCTCCAAAATTACGTCCATAGGCTCGTGTATTGGGTGCCAACTTCGTCCTGCTTGTAGATGGGGACTTGCCTTGCCATGGGAGCTTCTTTTGGGCTCTACCTTGGGTTTGCTTCTTCTTCTTTTTTTATTTTTATATAAAGAAACAATGTTTGTCTCCATAATCGCTCCGAGACCCCTCTAGCAATTGCTTTCTTTACAATCCTTCTCGGTGCTTTATAAAGTGTGGATTAACCTTAAATGCATAAAAGGAAGTAATATAATTAAATTGAGCACTTCGTAATGCATTTTTCAACCTTTGAATGCTTGTTATTGAGAGAAACAGAGAGCAAAACAGGCAAAATGTTAGACATTTTTTGCTAGAGGAAGTTGTTTATGTTATTCATGCTTGTAGGGATGGGCACAAGATCCATCATCCAATGCATCCAATCGAACTGATCCAATCCATTAAAAAAAGAAATGGATATCCAAACACTATTGGATTGGACTTGGATGATAATTTGGCTCATCCGATTGGATTGGATTGGATTGGATATTTAATTTGAATTTTAAAAATCCAATAAATCCAATCCTTTCCTTATACTTATGTTTTATATAAAAAATTTTATATTATACATTATATAACATATTATCTAATTTATTTTTTATTTTTTTTACAGCAGGTATTTTCATTTTTGCCTTTCTCACTTAACCCCTTTTTTTTTTTGGCCTTAAAAAACATCATCTTATATTCTCTAAAAATTCAAAAGAGCCAAAATCTATTTTCTTACTTTAGTTAATATTTATTATATTGGGTGATTTGGTATTGTTATATGACGAATGAACGATGGAGAATTAAATTCATGTTTACAAAATATGATTTTTAGTAGGTTCTAATAAGTTTGCATGAAAATATAAGCATAATCATTCAATGGATTTTGAATTGAATCGGTTTAGATGATAAAATAAATTGAATTGGATTGGTTAGATTTGAAATGATTTTTTCACAATTGGATTGTTTAAAAAAAAAAAAAAAGAAGAAGAAGAAGAAGAAGAAGAAAAGCAGAAGCTGGTTTCGATCCAATGTCCATCTCTACATGCTAGATAACTTATATTTGCTTACAAATGGCAGTTTATTTTATTTTGTGAGGACCTCTAGAATAAAACAAAAGATTTAAAAATCGACATATTTTTGTGGAAAATTTCGTATTTTGGAAGTATCAATGTAAAATAAGGATGTAATATAAATTTTTTTCCAACAAAAATATCTCCTTTTTTTTTTTTTTTTTTTTTTTTTTTTTTTTTCATGTCGATAGAGCAAGTTTTTTTAACCATTAGTGCAATTTTAAACGGTTGGATTTAACAACGTGCCTAACCTTAGAAATACCCTAAAAAGTAAGAACACCACCAATGAGAAAACCAAAATACATACATACAATAATAATGATAAGCATTCATGTATGAGTATCATTTTTCACAACTCTTGAAGACAAAGGAGAAAGTATTTGAAAAGAAAATGGTCCAAAATGGTGGCTTTAACTGAATCTAAAGGATACATAGAAATGTACAATTGACAAACAACAACATACATTTAACTTATTAAGTAATGCTACTGTACAATTATAAGGTACCAAATGTTGTGATTTACAACTGAGTCTCTAAGAATGCCAAAAGCGCCAAACCAGACGCCCAAACATCTTCATCCAATACATGCTCTGCAGGTGAGTGACTCACGCCTCCCCGACATCGGACAAACAGCATGCCAACCTAAATTTATACGCGCACGCATATATATATATATATATATATTTTATATGTATGTCAGATATTCTACAAAGAGATGTTAACACTACTATGTTTCGAACCCGGGACCTCTCCCCACCGACTGAGCTAGCCTCAGCAGGGTTATCCATAAGGAAAACGATAGTTATTGAAATTGTGGACAAGGAAAAAGTGAACAAACCTTGGTTAAATGAGATATAGCCATTGCATCATGTCCTGCTCCACTCATTAAGACGGGCAATTCGCTCTGAATTTCACCTCTCATTCTCTTCATAGCAGCGAATGCTGCAGACTTTAGCTGTGAACTCAACTCGGAATCACAAATCACTGCATTTGCATCATGCTGAAATGACACAATACACAGAGCAAAGTAAGTTACCGACTACACTTCCTACAAAACTTGTGCATTTGACATGAACGTTGCATACCTTGCGGTCGATTGTGCATGAAACTGAACGCCTATCACATATTTGATACATCTGACTGGATAATTCGTAAATGACAGCCTCGCGCCCGGCATCATCTATAGTACGTAGATCCACCGTGAACGTAACCTAAACCAAGATTTTGAATTTCATTATGTGTGTTTAAAAACGATTAACAATAGTGAATCTTTCATCCGGGCTTGTCATCAACATCAGTAGTTTACCAGAGCTCAAGTTCTTGCCTGGCCTGGAATGACATTACTTGCACTCGGCCAGGTGATATCTCCCCCGACAGTGCAGACAAGAGAATTTTGAAAGTGATTCTAATGTGGAAGAGTTGCAGTTGCCATCAAAAGACAGGAAATTTCCAGGATCTTTACAGAGACTTTCCAATAGTACGATCATTTCGGCAGCAGCTGCCATAGGGTCTTGGCGCATGGACATTGGAACGGTTCCAGCATGCCCTTGAGAACCTCTGACTGTAACCTGCATATTTGTGCAAGCAGTTTCATCAACATCATAATGTGTTTATATTCGACATCAGATTTACTTGAATTCCACATCATCTTAAACAGAATGTCGCATATATAGTGACAACCATTAGCACGAACAAACTAGAAAACTTAATGCGAACGACCCCTAAGAGACAATTCTACCGTCTTTTGATTTGTATTTCCAAACTAACTTCAGCATTTAATCATAAGAAGAAGAAAACTCTGAGATCGTTTTTTTCCGGTCAGTTCTTTACATTTTATTCTTCCCCCACCTGCAGCATTTCCTTTCTCCTAAACATGGTGATAAGCCAGCCAAGTATTACCTATAGCGGCATAGCATAGCATAGCCGGCAAAGTACTACAAGATATCCCAAAGATTTTAGATTCTAAAGTGGAAGACTGTTATGCACTATTGTTTACGTTTCTCGAGTCCTACGAATTCCAGGGAAAAAACTGCAGCTACGTAAGAACTCTTTTAACTATGGCTTTTCTAATTGTGGAGGACCAACTGAAATTAGTCCATCCTGTACCCCAAAATTCATATACCTTTATTCTCGTCTGGCCAGCTATGCCATTAACCACCCCTAGAGGAAACCCAGCCCATTCTAGTACTGGTCCTTGTTCAATGTGAACCTGCAACGTTAACAACAACGGACGCTATACAGTCAGATTTTATGACACTTGGTAGATGAAAAGAGAGCGTAATTAACTATTTCCCGAAGAATAATCAGTCAGTGGGCTTGTCCTCAAGAAGATTGATAAACAAAATCATACCTCGACATAAGCCCAAACTGACTCCGGTCATACTTGAGCTGCAGCAACTTTTCCTCCGTAATATCGATAGAGTTCTCCTTAAGAACACCTTCAAGTGTTATACCCCTGAGTACGGCGTCAAATAGTTACTATGTCGATTTAAAAAAAAAAAAAAAAAAAACAATATATATACATAGGAAAACATGATGAGAGAGCTATTTCAAGGATACCTTTTATCAGATATCTGCAATGCTGAGCTGGCAAAATTCCCAGCTACAGCAGCACTACCGAGAAACGTAGATTGAAATTTTACGCCCTCCTCGTCACTAAATGCAATCACCTGAAGGTTTACAGATAGAAATAATGTGTTCAGGGATAAGATTTAAAATAAGTTTCTAATTCTCTTGAATACTTAGTACATGTAAGTAATACTGCTAGTGAACAGCAATGATTCACATACTTTGAAGTGGTGAGAAAAAAAATGACAAAAAAAAGAAAAAGAAAAACATTGCATTTCAATTTTTCGTTGATGACATTCGATTAGTCTTACTTTAAGTTATACTCTCATTTGCAAGTAGCAACAGTTTGCAATTTCTCTAGGCTTTACATGATCCATCTTGCATACAATGAGAAAGCACAGCATACAAACACACTGCAAATAGAAAACAGATAACGGAAACATTCACCGAAGCTGACAAAGTAGCATGCTGTGAAATGGCTTATTTTAAATTATGAAGTGGCTTCTGCATTTTTCTAATGACTTGTATTTACATCTCTAGAAATCCAAATATTCCACACACCTCAACGGGCCGCTCGAGTGTTCCCAACTTTCCCATTTATATGCAAAACCTTTAGTGCAGCTAACGCAGAGATGATTCCCAATGGCCCGTCAAAAATTCCAGCATCAACAACAGTATCCTGTTGGCAAAGACAGATATAAATATCATCTACGGTAAATTATGTCCTATGTACTTCTTTTCGATCTAGTATACATTTTCATCCGCTATGAGGGCTTGAAAAATACAACAGAAGATTAAAGGGAGGAATTTAAGTATCACCATATGGGAGCCAATTATCAAAGCCTGAGCACTTGGATTCCTTCCCTCAACCCGACCATGTATATTGCCCAAACAGTCAATCCACCTGGATATTATCATAGAAACTTAGTCTAACAATTTCTCAACACGCTTTTCAGAACGTTACAAAGACAGAAAAAGGCTAACGTTGTCAAACCCGCGTCCTCCATCCATCCACGAATAAGATTTCCTGCATTCACGGAAGCCGGGCTGAAGAACGTCCTCTCGAGATAGCCATCAGCATCACTTACCTGCAATTTATGCCAACTAACAACTACATTAGCATTGCATTTCCATAACCAATTTCATTATCCTAACATGATGTTGGATGACACTATTGAGTACCGCAAACTAAAGTAAAAACAAAGGAGCAAAGCCACTTGATAGCTCCAATTTCAAGGAAATTTTTGAGTTCAGGGCTTCATGTATTAGGATTGTGGGCAATCAAAAAGTGTGTTTACATTTTATTGTCTATCATGCTACAGTGTTTTTTTCTTTGATGTTATGAAAAAAACATTATTCCATAACCATAAGGTAACATACCAACAATAATTACCCCTTCTGGAAATTATATATTTGCCCTGTTTTTTTACACAACTAAATATTTTTCTCCCTCCTTCAGAGACATAATTCTTCTCCACCATATCAAATCACATAGCAAGAGATGAAACTAGTTCATTGCAAATAGAACAAACTTGTATCCATTAACCATAGAAATAAAACAAGAAAAAATAATAACAAAATAGGGATAGAATATTAGGAGAAATAAAAGGCTTGAAACAAAAAATAAAGCTCAAAATAAAACCAAAAATAAAATTACTTGGGCCTTTACTTGGTAAAATTTTCTTTTTTCATCTTCCCTTATTTATTAATTTATATTAAAAAAAAAAAAAAAAAAAAGGTGAAAAGGAATGGTATAGATTCTCCAAGCAAGCCTACAGTCATTTCAGGTTAAAAAAAGAGAGAGATTAAAAATGATAATACCTGGCCAAGCAGTTGAAGCCTTGACACTGCCTCATCCCTTAGGATCTCCGGATACAATAAATCCCTGAATATACTTTCTGAACCTTCAACCCCTTTTTCTGCACATACCCAGATGTTCAATACACGTATACATCATACATATATATATATATATATATATTTATATTCATGTATATATCTAGGACATCTCAATAAACATGAATATTCCAATAAAAAAATAAACAGGAATATTCATTAAAGTTTTAAACACCAAACGAAGTTAGAAGAAAAGAAAAAGGGAAATAAAAATTACCAGAAAATAAAGTGGAAAGAAGAGAAGAGAACAGGAGAAGGATTGAGAAAGAAAAAGCTATTGCCATTGACACTGACGAGAGACGAGAACAAAAGGGACAAGGGGCAGAGCTCGCAAAGCCTGTTGAGAGAGGAGAAGAGAGGAGATTAGGCAGAGCAGGCACCGGAAAACCTTGTCGTCTCTCTCTCTCTCTCTCGTAACAGCTAAACCACAGCTATCTAATATTAACGTCCGTTTTTTCAGCCTAAAAATTAAACTTAAAAAAAAAAAAAAAAAAAAAAAGTGCTGGTTTTTCTATGTATATTAGTGCTAAACGCCAATTTATAAAAGAAGAAGAGGAAGTGGAAAACTCTCTTACGATTTGTTTGGTTTGGTTTGTTTGTTTGTATAAGTTTTGATTTTTGTGAGAAATCAGAAATGAGGAGATATCATGTGGTGGCGGTGGCGACCGGCGAGTCACGAGGGGTGATTTGTTGGGCTCCACCAAAGTCTTAGGTGCTGCGTGACGTGGCAGCATCTTGCTTGCCATGCAATTACGCACACCCCAATGGTATCCTCTTCTCTTTGCCATATTAAAAAAAAATTAATTATAAATAATAACAGGTTATTTTTATCAAATGCCACTAAATTTTAAAGTCATTCTCACTTTACGTGAATTTTAAAAATTCTCATTTTACCATCTAAGTACCTTTTCTATTAGAATTTCAGTTAAAAGTATAAGTAGGAGATATAGTTTTACCAAATCCATTAAGTTAAGATTCTACTAAAAACAAATAAAAAAAGATCACATAACTACACTCTTTACTTTTTTCCATATGTTTTTAACTGAATTCTAATAAAAGAGAAAAAGTTGGGCCAAATTCAAAGTTCATATGGCAAAATAAAAATTTTAAAATTCAGATGATAAACTAAGAGTGACCATAAAATTTAAAGGTATTGATGACAATAATCCAAAAATAAAAAATAATTTTCCACATCAAAACTTAATAAGGTGTGGATTTTCTTACATGTGTATTTTATATTGTGAGACCATTTTTTAATAGCATATGGTGTTAAGTATAAGTTTTGAATTTTTTTTTTTTAAAAAAGACAATGTTAAATATAATATTGCTTTGAATCATTATTTTTACTAGATTGTGCTAATTTTGTATTTAAATTTATATTGATGTAATGTTGATCAGAGATATAATTGTAAAAGATATAAATTGTTGATAAAAATGCTCACCATAAAAGCTTCAATATTTTAACAGTAATTATGATTCTTTATTTTTTCTTTTAATTAAAGTTTCATATCCAATTTTGCCGGTCACTATGTTTTATAGTTTTCTTTTTTCATAACTAGATTTTAAAATTAATATGGGAATTTTCAATAATTCGGTAGGTCCTGCCATTATCATTACTTTTATTATTATTTTTTAATTATCGAGGAATTTTTGAATGAGTAAACGAAATTATTATTAATGAATTCGACCCGTACACCTAGTACCATTATTGTTATTATAACTAGTATTATCATTGTTATTATAATTTTACGTTACTAAGGACTTTTAAAAATGAGTGAATTGAAATTATTATTAATGATTTCGACCCGTAAACCTAGTACTATTATTGTTATCATAATCCTATAATTAGTATTAGCATTGTTATTATTATTTTACATTATTAAGGACGTTAAAAATTAGTGAATGAAATTATTATTAAAGATTTCGACCTGTTTACCTAGTATCCAAAGGTTATCATAAACTAGTGCCAAAAAAAAAAAAAATAAACAAATTAGTGTATATATGCTAATAATGTTTTTTCTTTTGCCACGTATCCATATCATAATTTATTAACATCTTATACTGTGACACAGTAGCATTGTCATGCTATACACATAGCTCTCTTTAAAAATAAAATAAAATAAAATAAAACATTTAGCACCTAAATATGTTAAGCTTTTCCCTCAAAAAAAAAAAAAAAAAAAATGTTAAGCTTTTAGTGCTTTTCCTATCTGGATTTGCAAGACTATGGACCCTGAAGGTTTAGTTGTAAAAAATTATGTTGAGTTTAATAAAATATTACTTAATGCTTTTAAATTGATGAATAATGTTAAAATCTTAACATGGTTTATCAATTTAACATGAAATGATGTGCATCAATTTTAATCTTAAATTTTAGTTTTTTTTTTTTTCAATAAGTTTACCTAATTTTTACAAAGGTGTTTTCGTACAATTTAAGAATCATTTTTTATTTTTATTTTTTATTTTTAAAAACATTCAGGTAATACTCTGTTAAATTAAGAAGAAAACATGTTAAAATTAAAGTTTAATGGTAAGTTTCCAACCATTAAAAGTTCAGTCCATGAATATCTCAAATAGACAGATTTGTATTCAAATTTGATCACATCAAATAACAAAATATCATATAAGTTGCCGAGCCTCATTTGACATAATGTCTTTAAAAACGAAAAATTCATTTTGAAATGATAATAAAAAAAATAAATGGGTATATGAGAGGAAAAAAAAAATTATACTACAGATTTAAAAAAAAGTGAAAAAAATATATTTGAAATGGAATGAAATTTTTACATACAAAATGACGTGCAAAACAGGTTCTTAGTACTGATATTATCATGGTAATGACAACATGGAGTAGTTTGTCACGTATTTTGAGTACTTCTCATACATAATATAATAATAATTAATTAGGATGTTACTACTGACAATAACAGCACTGCATGTTGGTGTTATCAGTTGTCAGTTGTCAGTTCAGTGATATGATAATCAACATTTTGTGTTTTTAATTTGATTGATTATTTATTTGCTGGACTAAAGTCCGTCGCCATTTTGGACTACTCATTGACTTATTGTATGCAACTTGAGCTTTTCAAGTTGGCGCAAAGTGAGTCCCACACTGAGAGAAACATTTGAATACAAATTTTTTGGACGAAAATATTTGATAATATAGAAAAATATTTAAATGATGAAAATGTTACTTTTCTCACGTTTGAAATTTTGCTTAAAAATTCCAAATGTAAAAAATTTTGTAATAGTTTATATCATTTCAAATGCTACTTCTCATATGTGCATTTAAAATATTAGAAAATAAAAATATTTATAATGTTAGAAATTAGTCCTCCAAATCAAGGATGAAAATATTAGTATCTGGTCAACAAATCGCTATTTCAATTTTATGAAAATTTTAGAGATATTATCGATATCGGTGGAAATATAAAAAAATAAAAAAAATAAAAAATTTACAAAAGTTACGAAAATTTACTTTAAATATATTTCTAACATTTTAGGATATCAAAAACATTAAAAATATACATAAATACATAAGTTTTACATTAAAAAAACATATTATATCTTACATATTTTAATACCAAAAGAAATCCTATGATGTTCAAATATAATATATGAATGTTTGTTGATCTCTTCTCAATATATTTTCATAAATAGAAAATTGTGCAAAGTTTGTAGAAGTCTAAGAGAACATATTTTCTCAGCTTTTATGTGTTGTCTTTCATTTTATTTTTGGGTAAATTGCTAGGTTGATCCCTAAATTTTTTTCATAACTGAAATGTCCATAAATTTTTAAAATATTACTAAATAGTCTTTTACGTCAATTTTTGGATGAAATTTGTTAATTATCAACACTTTTTGACTAAATTACTAACGGCCGTTTAAAAAATTAACAAAAATGATTATTCTAGCAATATTTTAATAGTTTATGGGCATTCTCAGTTTTTGTTGATGCCGAAAACGTCTCCGGCAGCAACACCCAAAGTAACAATGTCGTCCGGTCAAATCTGGCCCGTGACCCCGCCGTCGATCACCTGCAAAAGGAAAGCACCTCGGAATGAGGGGGACACCGGTGTGGTGTCCGCCGTGGGCACTCCGATGCCTAAGTCAGTATTGATGCTGAAGAGCGAAGGGAGAGGCAGAGTTTAGACAAGGCGAAATGACCGTACCTGAATTTGTGGGTTTTTCCTCTATTTATAGGCGTCTTCCCCGGACTCGGGTGCTCGGGGCGACCCGGTCGGGTCGGCTACCTAGGACGCCCGGCTGGGGGCTAGGGTTGTAGGCCGCAGGGGCTACTGGCCCAATGGGCGCTTGCCACGTGGGGTCCGACACCAAGTGGGGGACAGAAGGGTGTTCGCCGGCGCCTGCGAGGGCAGGTTGTGTCAGAGTAGGTGGCGGCGGGTGGCGAAGTGATGTTCTGCAGGAGTAGGTGGGCGGCGACAGCAGCTGACGGATGCCAGGGCAGTGTTGCGTCTGCTGTGATGAGGTGGCTTGTGGGCCCGGATGACTCACTCAAGCATGGGAACCACCGGCTCGACCGGTGATCCGAAAACAATGTGGTCCGAGTACGTTGCTTGTCCTCGCGACATTCCGAGGTGTGGTCGGCAATGAATACTGGTCGGCCAACCGTCCGGCTACCGGGACCGCACGCCGAGAAGGTTGCCAGACCACTGCGGGTGGTCGGAATTGGTACTTCTTGGTCGGAGCAGAAAACGACATCAACATAAGCCCCCCAGCATCTTTGGACTAACTTGGCCAAGGATGCTCGAGTAGTCGGCTGTTCATAATCTGCTCGACCATGTTTTCGTAGTCGGTTTGTTGTCGGATGCTCGGACAGATAGATGTTCTCGGGAAAGGTCTGTCGTATGCCACGTGCCAACATCGCCACGTGTCAACCCGCGACTGGCGGGAAGACCGAACGACACTTCAAAATTCCAATTTCCGAAACTGGCGCCGACGTGGGTTAATGGCGGGAAATCGAAGCGTCGCCTCGCAAATCGTGCCCGAATTTTTCGCTAAACCTTCGCCTATAAATTGCAGGAGGTGATCCTCATTGTTCTCCATTGTTCGCGAAAGATCAAGATTGCCGAGAGCTGCCGAAGACGATCCAGCTCAGGAGTTTGCAGACCAGCGTCGACCTGATCCGAGAAGGTAAAAGTTTTTATTTTTTGCTGCGAGAATGAGTGACGTTTCTGATTCCGAGAACGCGGCTTTGTCCGAGAGCGTGGACATCTCGGGGAGTGGTTCTTCGTCATCGGGAATAAGGTCATCGTCGACTGGGGAAACGACGGGCCCGAGGGGCAGGACACCCGACCAGCTGTCGGGGATATCCGACATACCATCGCCCGGCGATGAAGTCTTTCCGAGCAGCCGAGAAAAGACCGGTGCTGCGAGACTGAAAGACATCCTCCGCGCAGGTCCGAGCACGGCTCCTGACCGCGAATTCGTCGCGGAGTTGGGTAGGGTCTCCCCGATCCAGCAGCCCCCGGTTGTTGACCTGACGGCTGAAGAGGAGGAAGCCGCCGAGAGAACCGCCAGCCAGACCAGCACCTCTGGCCGAGATGACGAGGAGACGTCGGCGAGCACTGACCCGTCCGGGGAGGACACTGAAACGCGCGGCCGCCTCAGCGGGAAGTCGATGCGCATCAACGACGTGAAAGTGTACCGCCGATCTGACGCCGAGATGACCAGGCTCGCAGGAGGCCGACCCGTGTATACGGCAGATTACTTCACATCTGCCGTCACACATAGGTATCTGGCCCTGCTCCGCCGAGATTTCGGAATCCCGGAAAACGTAGAACTCCTGGCCCCGGGTCCTGATGACATTCCTTCTCGTCCCCCAGTGGGTTACATCGCCGTCTCTGCCGAGTACTTCCGGGCAGGGCTGCGTCTCCCTTTCCACCCGTTTATGAGGCAGGCGCTGTCCAGGATGAACGTTGCACCGGCCCAGCTGAACGCGAACGCCTATCGCCTTCTGGTCAGCTGCTACGTCCTGTGGTCGGCGAGCTTTGGCGAGAAGATGCCCGTTGCCGCATTCCAGAACCTCTACCGGATGAAGTCGGCTCCTTCGTCCAAGGGGTTCTACTATTTCCAGGGATTTAAGGGGACCTTCATCACCGGGTGCCCGGACTCGGACAAGCAGTTCAAGCACCTCTGGTTTTATGCAGGTGGCCAGTGGCTGCACGAGCACCTGTCATACTACCAGCTGCCACGGTCCGAGAGGGTTCCCGTCTGGTTCAGGAAGGGCTACGTGTGGACTCGGGCGCCACACGTCTCGGAGCAGACCCGGAGAAAAATAAACGTGCTGCGGGATCTATCTGACCCCGAGAGGAACCAGCACGGGCTCCTTGCCGAATCCAGCCTAAGGCAGCACTGGGTCGGCTCGTCCTCAACCTCTGGTCGCGTAGACGACCGGCCAAGGACTTCTCCTCCGACGGTGACGGTTGCGGCCATGCCCCCGCCGGATGTTTACCTCCGTTCTCGGACAAGGGGGGCAACAGCTGCCACGGACACTCGATCCGGGGTTCAGCAGGGGGTGCCTGAGGCCACGGTCCGCGGGTCTTCGCCTGGCGACCCGTCCCCGGGAACCTGGGGTCCCCGGGTTGCCGACGAGGACCTGGACATGGTGATCCGGGATTTATCCCCTGTCCGAGGTGGTCCGGGTCCTCGGGCAGGCATCCGGATCGAAGGTCGTTGGCTGTTCCGCTTGTTATGTTGTTATTTATCAGCTCTCCGAGCGCTCACGAACTTGTTCCTTTTGCAGAACCGATGGCCGGTGGAGAGCGCCGTGGGACCAAGCAGCCCGAGCTTGGAGGAGAGTAGGGAACGGCTCTTCAAGAACGCCAGGCTGGCGAAGGGAAAGGGGAAGGAAAAAGAGGCCGCGCCGCCGAGCAGAGCGGTTGTGCCCGCTGCAGCCCCCGTGAAGACAGCTCCCCCCCCAGCAGCCCCGAGTAGCCGGCACTCCCGCCATGACGTTCGACCAGAGAAGTCGAGGGAAGACCGGCCTAAGGAGGATCGGTCGAAGAGGGATAGGCCGAGCAAGGACCGGCCTAGCAAGGACCGTCCGAGGGACGATCGGCCAAGCCGGCATGGGCCTAGCTCAAGTCGTCCCCAGGATGCCCTACTGGCAGTCCCGCCACCGCCGCCTCAACTGGGCCGGGGCGAGCAGCCGCCCACCGAGTCCTCGGTTCACCGAGTAATGGTGAACAAGTTCGCAGAGGCGTTGACTGCCGAGCTCGCAGCGGCCTCCACTCGATCCGACCACATCGAGGCCTACCATGATGCCATCCTCCAGTCGGTCGGGGTAGGTGCAACTGTCCCCTTTGTTCCTGATTTTCGCTTCTCCCTCTTTTTTTTTTTTTTTTTTTTTTTTTTTTTTTTTTTAAATATTTCAACACTCCCGCTGTTAGACTGTCTGCACCCTCTTCTCCGGGAGCGCGGCCGTAAGGGCTCACGCCAATCGGATGGCGGACCAGCTCAAGGCAAGCCGAGTCCGACATCAGGCTGCTGAGGAACTCGGAGAGTGCCGCAAGGGCTGCAAGGGGCGCCGCCGACCAGGCTAAAACGGCAGCCGAGGAGAAGGCTAGGGTAGCCGAAGAGGCGGCCAAGGAAGCCGCGGAGGTGGCGAAGGCTGCCGAGGAGGCGGCTAAGGTAGCCAAGGACAGGTGGATTAGGGCCGAGGACTGGGCACTCGTGGCGCAGGGGAAGGCCGAGGCGGAGTTAACTTCACGCCTCGAGGTTGAAAGTGCTTTGAAGAAGGCTCAGGAGGAACTCGCTACTGCCCGAGGCTGAGCACCAGCGATATATTGACGTCGCCCTCCCGGCCGCACGCGAAGATGCTCGTGCAGGGGCGGTGACCGAGTACCTCGAATCCGAGGAGTTTAAAGCTCGCCTTGCCTCCGAGTACCAAGATGGGATGCGAGACATGAAGGCCTGCTTCATTAATAGGAACCCCTCGCTAGTCGGGGTGGATTGGTCCTTCGTCCCTTCCTGGTCGGAGGAGACAGCGACCGAGGAGCCCATGGAGGAGGGGGAAGTGTCCGGCCCTGTCCCAGTGGCCGAGGACGTGGTCGTCGTCGATGAGCCGACACCACCCGAGGTTCCCGAGCAGGGTGCCGCGCCAGAGCAGCCGCCGCCAGTCCAGCCGACCTCTCCAGGCCTTGACATCACAATGGTCGATCTGTTCCCCGACCAACTAGACTAGGGCCATCCCTTTTTTTTTTTTTTTTTTTTTTGATAGATCTAGCTGATTTTGTGTTTTTTGTGTGTTTTCCTTTTTTTTTTTTTTTCTTTTTTTTTTTTTTCTTTCTTTTGGGTTCGAGGGTGCCCAACTTGTACCCTCCTCCTTCATGTAACTGTTTTATTTTTAATGAATATAATTTTTACTTTCTATTCTTGTGTATTCTTTACTTTCCGTAGTGTGGTTTTGATCGGGTACTCGGCTCTTATTTCCATCCGAGTACCTCTCTTCCCCCCTGGTTCGACTGGGTGAACTTGAAGCTGATCCGAGTCGAATCACATTGGTGCCGTTTTTTTTTTATTGGGTCCTGGACGGGCACGTCCAATTCTGGTCGGTGCCCGGTCAGAGGACCTTTCTCCTTGGTCCGAGAACCATAGGAGAACAATTTTTAATAGTGGGTCCTGGTCAGGCACGTCCAATTCTGGTCGGTGCCCGGTCAGAGGACCTTTCTCCTTGGTCCGAGAACCATAGGAGAACAATTTTTAATAGTGGGTCCTGGTCAGGCACGTCCAATTCTGGTCGGTGCCCGGTCAGAGGACCTTTCTCCTTGGTCCGAGAACCATAGGAGATGAACAATTCTTAATAGTGGGTCCTGGTCAGGCATGTCCAATTCTGGTCGGTGCCCGGTCAGAGGACCTTTCTCCTTGGTCCGAGAACCATAGGAGAACAATTTTTAAGTGGGTCCTGGTCAGGCACGTCCAATTCTGGTCGGTGCCCGGTCAGAGGACCTTTCTCCTTGGTCCGAGAACCATAGGAGATGAACAATTCAACAGCAAACTATGAACAAAATTTTTTTTTTTTTTTTTAAATAAATTCCGTTATATATGTCGGCCGAGGCCTTACAAAATGTTTATTGATAAAAACGCTTCAAGTGGTCGGCATTCCAAGGGTGTCCGAGCTCTCTGCCGTCTTGGTCGGCCAGACGATATGTTCCTGGGCGGACGACCTCGGTGACCGTATAAGGGCCGTCCCATTTTGGGCCAAATGAGCCGAGGCCAGGTTCCTGGACCAGGACCTTTTTTAGAACAAAGTCTCCCACTCGGAATACCCTGGGTCGGAACCTCTTGTCATAATATCTGGCCACCACTTGGTTACGGGCGGCTGTTCGGATCAGGGCTTGCTCGCGCCGTTCCTCTATTAGGTCAAGCTCGGGAAGCATCTGTTCGGCGTTGTTCTCCTCTTCGTAGTTGTCTACTCGGAGACTCGGCAAACCAACCTCGACGGGAATGACAGCTTCTACCCCGAATGCCATCGCGAATGGGGTTTCCCCGGTTGCCGTGCGCCTGGTCGTTCGGTAAGCCCAGAGTACTCGGGGAAGTTCGTCTATCCAAGCCCCCTTGTGCCTCTCAAGGTTTTTCTTCAAGTTCTCCTTGATAGTCTTGTTGGCGGCTTCCACCTGTCCATTGCTCTGGGGATGCCCGGGGGAAGAGAACACCTTCTTGATCCCGAACTGTTCACAGAGCGCAATGAACTTGGGATTGTCGAATTGCTTCCCGTTGTCTGTTACTACGGTGTGCGGGAGCCCGAACCGACAAATTATGCTCTTCCACAGGAAGCTGGTGCACTTTGCCTCCGTCTGCTGGGCCAGTGGCTCCACCTCGACCCACTTCGTGAGGTAGTCTATTGCTACGATGCAATAGCGAAGCTGCGACCGGGCCATGGGGAGCGGTCCGATCAGGTCGAGGGCCCACTTGGCGAACGGCCAGGAGCATACCACCGAGGTCAGCTTCTCGGGATGTGACTTGATGGCCCTAGCGAACTGCTGGCACTTGAGGCATTTTCGGGCAAAGTCCGTCGCATCTTTGCCCATGGTCGGCCAATAGTACCCCTGCCGAAGGCATTTGAATGACAGGGCTCTCCCCCCGGAGTGGTTCCCGCAGACCCCGCTGTGCACTTCCTTCATGACGTACTCGGCTTCTGCAGGGCCAACGCAGCGCTGGTAGGGGGAAGAGTAACCTCGGCGGTACAGTTTTCCGTCGATGATGCTATACCTGGCCGAGGTGTTCTTGATCCGCCGAGCCTGTTCTCGGTCTTCGGGAAGCTTGGACTCGGCGAGGTACCTGATGATCGGATCCATCCAGGTGGCGGCGTTCTCGGAACAGAGGACCTGCTCCTCTCGCTCGATACTCGGCTGGTCCAGCCGTTCAATGGGGAACGAAACCAGACCATCGAGTTCATTCCCCGAGGCGAGCCGAGCGAGGGCATCTGCCTCAATGTTCTCCGAACGAGGTATCCGAGTAACCACCTGGGTCTTGAATTGGCCGAGCAGGGCTTTAACCCTGCTCAGGTACTTCGCCATTCTTGCTTCCTTCGCCTGGAACTCCCCGGTCACTTGGTTTACAATGAGCATCGAGTCGCTGAACACTTCGATGTCTTGCACACCAAGTTCCCGGGCAAGGCCGAGCCCGGCGATCACAGCCTCGTACTCCGCTTCGTTATTGGACGCCTTGAAGTTAAAGCGGAGTGCTTGGCTGGTCTTATACTGGTCGGGGCTTACGAGGACGAGCCCTGCGCCGGAGCCCCCCGAGTTTGAGGACCCGTCAACGAATAGTTTCCACCTTGAGACGTTCATGTTCGGTGCCGTCGGGCCGTCTTCACTGGGCGCCGCGGCCTCCGATGGATCCGGAGTAGGCTCGGGAGCACCAGTGAATTCGGCCACAAAATCGGCTAGCGCTTGTGCCTTTACCGCAGTTCGTGGAACGTATTCGATGTCGAACTCTCCAAGTTCAATGGCCCACTTCGCGATCCGACCCGACAGCTCGGGGTTCTGAAGCACCTGGCGAAGCGGGGTAGCTGGTCGGGACGCGGATCGGGTGACCCTGGAAGTACGGCCTCAGCTTGCGAGCTGAAGTGACCAATGCTAAGGCCAACTTTTCCAGAGGGGTGTACCTCTCCTCTGCGCCTTGAAAGGCCTTGCTGCTGTAGTAGACGGGGAGCTGTATCCTGTCTTCTTCTCGGATTAAGACCGAGCTGACTGCCTTCTCGGACACAGCAAGGTAGACAAGTAGCACCTCCCCTGGAACAGGTTTCGACAGCAGCGGTGGGCTAGCCAAGTACTCTTTCAAGCCCTCGAAAGCTTCCTCGCACTTGTTGTCCCAGCTGATCTTGCCTTGGCCCTTAAGCGCTTGGAAGAACGGGGAGCACTTGTCGGTGGACCGGGACACGAACCGGGAGAGGGCAGCGATCATCCCGGTAAGCCTCTGAACCTCCTTCGTCGTCCTCGGCGGCTGCAAGTCGACGACGGCCTGGGCCTTGACGGGGTTGACCTCGATTCCCCGGTGGTTCACCATGAACCCGAGGAATTTCCCCGACTCCACCCCGAAGGCACACTTGGCCGGATTGAGTTTCATCCGGTACAGCCGCAAAATGTTGAAGCAGGCTCGGAGATCTTGGATGTGGCCGCCTGCCCGGCGGCTCTTTACCAGCATGTCGTCGACGTACACCTCCATCGACTTCCCAATGAGCGGGGCGAACATCTTGTTCATCAACCGCTGGTATGTCGCCCCGGCATTCTTGAGGCCGAAGGGCATGACCTGGTAGCAGTATAAGCCCTGGTCGGTGGTGAAAGCCGTCTTCACCTGGTCGGACCTGCTCAGGGGGATCTGATTGTATCCCGAGTACGCGTCCATGAAACTGAGCAACTCGTGGCCAGCCGTCGCGTCGACCAGCTGGTCAATCCGAGGAAGCGGAAAGCTGTCTTTTGGACACGCCTTGTTGAGGTCCGTGTAGTCTATGCAGACTCTCCATTTCCCGGTGGTCTTCTTGACCAGGACAACATTGGCTAGCCACTCCGGGTAGGTGACTTCTCGGATGAAGCCTGCCGCGAGCAGCTTCTTCACCTCCACGTTGATGGCCGCGTACCTCTCAGGGTTGAAGGCTCTCCTCTTCTGGATCACGGGCCTATGCCTCGGATCGACGCTCAGGTGATGGCACATCACTGCCGGGTCGATCCCGGGCATATCCTCGTGCGACCAAGCGAAGACATCCCTGTGTTCGCGGAGAAACCCCTCTAGTTCGGCTCGGGTCTCGGGACCGAGCCTCGAGCCGAGCAGCACGGTCCTCTCCGGGTGCTCGGGATCCAGCTGGTAAGAAACCAGGTCTTCGACCGGGTGCGCTCGGATCTCCTCCTCGGGAATCCGCGGGTCCAGGTCGCTTAGGCGGGTGATTTCCCCATTGGGGGTTTCGACCTCGTCTACCGTGAAGACGGCTGCCACGATTATCGGGGCGGATGCCTTTCGGCACACTTTGTTGACCGCCTCCATGTAGCATTTCCTTGCGCCCTCCTGGTTTCCCTGGAACACGCCGACTCCACCGCTGGTCGGGAACTTCATCGCCAGGTGGTAGGTGGAGACCACCGCCTTAATAGCATTAAGGGTCGGCCTGCCCAGGATGACGTTGTAGACGGATGGTCGGTCCACCACGATGAACTCCACCATCCGAGTCACCCTTTCCAGGCCATCCCCGATTGTGACCGGAAGGCTGACCGTCCCGGCAGCACGGACGCACTCCCCGGAGAACCCATAGAGGGGTGTTTGGGCAGGCGTGAGCACAGCCCCCTCTATCTTGAGTCTTACGAAGGCGTCCATGAACATTATGTCAGCGGAGCTGCCATTATCGATCAGGACGCGGCGGATGACGTTGTCGGCTACTCGGATCTCGCCGACCAACGCGTCGTTGTGGGGGTGGAGTAATTGGTCGGCCTCCTCATCCGTGAAGGTGATCGGCGTGCTGTCTTGGCGGCATATTTTGGATATATGCTCTGCCATATTGACGTACTCCCCCCGGGCGTACCGGCGGGCCTCCCGAGCGTAACTCCTACGGCTGCTGGCCGTGTCACCGGTGGCCGCCCCGCCGAAAATGGTGTGGACGATGTGCTCCTGCTCCGGCTCATCGGTCCGACCAGCTGGTCTCTGATTCTGCCGGGGAGCCCGCGTCGTCCCACTCGGCCCAGCCTGGGTGATGACCCTCTCCACGAACTCCCGTAAGTGGCCATCGCGGATCAGCAGCTCGATCTGGTCCCTGAGCTGTATGCAATCCTTGGTGTCGTGGCCCACGTCCTTGTGGAAGTTGCAATACTTGTTCTGGTTCCTCCGCGCTCCTTGCCGGAGTGGTGGAGGATCCCGAAGCAGCCCCCGACCACTCACCTGGTGGAGGACGTGCTCGATGGTTGTCACCAGCGGGGTATATTGCTGGAATCTCCCCGCTGGTGTTCTCTGGTTGGGGTTGGGCGTAGCCCGGTTGTCGACGACCACAGCCTTCCCCCTGTCTTGTCGGCTGTGGTCGGGTTGGTTCTTATCCGACTTCCTTCCGGGAAGTCGGGGTGGTTCTCTAGACGATAGTCCTCTTTCTCGGACGTACTCGTCGGCCTCTGCGTGTCTCCAGGCGATCCCCCTCAGCTGTGCGAAGGTGGGGGGCCTATCGTAGGCGAGGGTCCAGACGAGTCGTGCGTCCTTGATGCCTTCTCGGAATGCCCCCATCAAAGTATCGTCGGTGCAGGTCTCGGCCTGCACGACCGCTTTGTCGAAGCGCTCGAGGTACGTCTTCAGGGGCTCCGTCTCGCCCTGTCTGATGCTGAAAAGGTGGGATGCCCCCAGCTTCCTAGTCTTTGAGCTCAGAAAGGCTGCTGCTAGGCTGTCGGCGAGCTGTTTGAAGCAGCTAATCGACCCGGGGGCCAGCCGCCGGTACCACTGGCGGGCCGGCCCGGACAGGGTCAAGCAAAACGACTTGCATAGGGCAGCCTCATTGGCATTTTGTATCAGCATGTGAGCCTGGTAGTTTTCGACGTGCTCGTCAGCGTCGGTGGAGCCGTCGTAGGGAGCGATGGACGGCATCTTGAATCTAGCCGGGTACGGGGCCACCATGATCGCCGGAGAAAATGGCGGGTCCACCGCCCCGAACTGGTCCATGCCATACTGCTGGCCCACGAGCTGGTCGAGCTGCCGTTGGAGCTGGTCCAGCCTGGTCTGATTGTAGTCCTCCATCTTGGCGGGCTTGTCAACCGAGCGTTCTCGGCCCAAGCGCCGGTGGGCCGCCGGCCTGCCGAGGCGGTCGAAGACAGAGGTGGTACCCCCCCCGGATGTTCACGGTATCTCCCCCGCGGTCATCCGGGTTGCCCACGGTCGCGGCTGGATGGTCGGGCGCCCCGAAGCGGGTGGCCTGCGTGTGGCGGCTCCTGGACCGCACTCTGCTCGGCTCCGCATCCTCTTGGGGTAGCTGTCCGTGGCCCTCTCGGTGCGACCGGTCGCTCCTCCTGTCGCCCGACGGCGAGGCGTTGCGTCGTCGGCTTCCCGACCCTGTGGGCCTGCTCGGTGTGGACTCGGCCGCCTCCTGTGGCTCCTCAGGGAACTGGACAACATTAGCTTCTCTGCGTCCTTCGACCAGCGACCTGACGAGCTCTGTCAGGCCTCGGACGTTCTCGGTGAGGATCTCCGTCTGGGTGGGCCTTCGTTGCGCCCGGGCTCTTCTCGCACGCTGGGTTCTTTGGGTACCCCTCGAGGCGGAAGGCCCCGGGTCGCCCGCGTTCAAGGAATCCTGGTTGTCTTGATCAGCCATGGCTTGTGCGAACGGGCGCTCGGGGAGCGCGAGTAATGAAAGGTGCGGCGCCCTCCTTCTAGCGCCAAAATGTTGATGCCGAAAACGTCTCCGGCAGCAACACCCAAAGTAACAATGTCGTCCGGTCAAATCTGGCCCGTGACCCCGCCGTCGATCACCTGCAAAAGGAAAGCACCTCGGAATGAGGGGGACACCGGTGTGGTGTCCGCCGTGGGCACTCCGATGCCTAAGTCAGTATTGATGCTGAAGAGCGAAGGGAGAGGCAGAGTTTAGACAAGGCGAAATGACCGTACCTGAATTTGTGGGTTTTTCCTCTATTTATAGGCGTCTTCCCCGGACTCGGGTGCTCGGGGCGACCCGGTCGGGTCGGCTACCTAGGACGCCCGGCTGGGGGCTAGGGTTGTAGGCCGCAGGGGCTACTGGCCCAATGGGCGCTTGCCACGTGGGGTCCGACACCAAGTGGGGGACAGAAGGGTGTTCGCCGGCGCCTGCGAGGGCAGGTTGTGTCAGAGTAGGTGGCGGCGGGTGGCGAAGTGATGTTCTGCAGGAGTAGGTGGGCGGCGACAGCAGCTGACGGATGCCAGGGCAGTGTTGCGTCTGCTGTGATGAGGTGGCTTGTGGGCCCGGATGACTCACTCAAGCATGGGAACCACCGGCTCGACCGGTGATCCGAAAACAATGTGGTCCGAGTACGTTGCTTGTCCTCGCGACATTCCGAGGTGTGGTCGGCAATGAATACTGGTCGGCCAACCGTCCGGCTACCGGGACCGCACGCCGAGAAGGTTGCCAGACCACT
The DNA here is from genome assembly GCA_008635985.1 of Ficus erecta. NCBI lineage: Eukaryota > Viridiplantae > Streptophyta > Magnoliopsida > Rosales > Moraceae > Ficus > Ficus erecta. The sequence continues at coordinate 110,955 of BKCH01000305.1, read as the reverse complement.
GCGGGTGGTCGGAATTGGTACTTCTTGGTCGGAGCAGAAAACGACATCAACAGTTTTTTTTTTTTTTTTTTTTTTTTTTGGTCTAAGAATGACTTAAACTATTAAAAATGTTGTTACAGTAGTCATTCCTTTAATTTTTGGACAGAATCCGTAGTTATTACCACTTTTGGACCAAATTGCTAACCGATTTCATCCAAAAATTGACGGAAATGATTATTGTAAAAACATTTTAAAAGTTTCAGGGCATTTTAACTACCAAAAAAAGTTCAGGAACCAAATTTACACAAGGTTAAAAGTTTATGGACTAAATGATTTTTTTTTGTCTCTTTTTTTATAAGATAAGATAATCATACTATGATATCATTTATTTTTTTTAAAGAAGATAGTTATAGCATTCTAAAAAAAAATAGTAAATGATAAAAATCCAAAATTTCAAAATTTTCCAAACTAAAATTTCCATTAAAATTTTCGATATTTCTTCGATATCACCCTATTTTGTTAAAATTGTATTATGTTTTACCTATATCGATATTTTTACAGATATTTCCTAATATTTTGATGAAAAACAAATTACACCTAAAAATATATTTTAGTACCACTCAAACACAAAAAATTCGTTAAAAAATTTTAGAATATCATATATATTTTACGATTATGCTCCGGATGGAGTCGACCATTATTTATTGATCTTTTTGGGACAACAATTCTAGCCCAAAAAAAATAATAAAAAAAAATCCAAGTGATTGACGGAAAAAGCAAACGTAAAAATGCAGAAAATTTACCTTAAAAAAAATGTAGAAAATTCTAAAAAGTAGGATGCCGAAACCAGTCAATTAATGATCTAAAAGAAGACAACCTGGCCCTGCAAAAAGGTTTTTTAAACATTTTCATGTCAATATTTATATTTTATTTTTAAATAAAATTCTCCTAATTTGCTCCTAAGTTACGAAGTACAAACCAAGATTCCCTTTTAATAAAAAATAAATAAATAGTACATTTATTTCTTCGAATTCGGAAATATTATTCTAAAGAACCTGTGGTTAAATTCGTACATTGTTTTTTTTGTTTTTTTTTTTGTTTGGGGGGGGGGGGGGGGGGGGGGGGGGGCGGGTGCTGGGGGTGTGTGTGTGTAAGTTTATTTATTTATTTAAGAAACAGAAAATCGCGTGGCACTAAGCAGGGAAGAAGAATCTTTCCAGGTTTTTTTTTTTTTTTTTCTTCTTCTTTATTTAAAATTTTGATTTCCCGTGAGTCCATGATCAAGTTGTGGCCCTCGAGAAATCTAGAGTTAATGGAAATACGGTCCCGCTCGTGTATGCTATATGTCAATTCTCAATCCTAGTTTGTTGTAACTTTCACTTAAAAATATAAAAACTTTAAAATATGTTTGAAAAATATCAATATAACTTTTGTCTCAATTTTCTCAAAATTCTATACAATTAAAAATAAAATAAAAACATAGACTATTGAACTTAAAATAACAAACTTATAGACTCTTAAAAATTTAAATTTTTAAGTTAAAATTATAATTGTAAATAGTAAAATTGAGTTTACGTTTTCAGAAAAAATAAAAAAAATAAAAAACTATTGAGGTTGGATAGTTTAAGTGGTTGAACCAAACACATGTTTAATTTTTACATAGTTCGCGAAATTACAATCCAAAGAAAGACTAAGTGCTGAGGTAGCAAGGGTGTGAGCCACTCCATTTGCTCCTCTAGGAACATAAAAACACTACATTTAGACAACTCAATAATAACAGCAATTAGCATATTGTCTTCATCAATTGATGATGGATTTTGTACCACAAAAGCCAAACGCACTGCATATGTTTCAGTTATCTCGATAAGCAAACCCAAATCCTGAGCAAAAGATAGGCCTTCCCAAAGAGCTATACATTCAGCAATATTAGGGTGAGAAGAATACAGTCACACGTCTCGTAAAGACAATAGCTACCCTCAAAATCTCTAATTATAGCCCCAATGCCGGCCTCCTCCTTTCCAATGCATGCTGAGGCATCTACATTCAGTTTCAAAGAGCCACCTATTGGTTTTTTCCACTTTATTTGATTATCAACAGTGGGTGAACTGACCACTGGAATTCAAGTCAGAAACATTATTGGAAATCACCTAACATTCTACTTGCCATCTCCATCACATTCCGGGCATCAATTACATGATTGGAATGAACCCGCATATTCCTCGCCCTCCAAATAGCCAAAGCCATACTAGTTAAAATTTCTAGCTCCTCTCGGGACCCTTTATCAAAGAAATTTAAACAATGCCCAGTAAATGATACAGCCAAGGAATATCGCAACTTGAACCAAAGGACAAAAGAATCCCAAACCTCCCTAGCGCTTGGACACTCCCACAAGTTATGCCAAACTAACTCAACCCATTCACAACACCACATCCATTCAAACATTTCACACCCCTTCTATTTAGAACATAAAAAAAAAAAAAGTGTTTGTTTAGACCTAAAAACTCCTCTTATTTTAAATGAGATGAAAAAAAAAAAAAAAAAAAACTCTCTTTTAGAATCATTCCTTAAACTTATTTTTATCCAGTAATATTTTTAAATTCAAAAATTTCTCTCCTTTTTTAAAATTTTTATTTTTTTCATTTTATCTCCGATTAAAACGATTTTTTTTTTTCAATGTGTTCATAATTTACAGAAGAACAAATCTTATATTCATGTCCTATTAATATTTGATAAGATTTTTACTAGATTTGTTAAAAAAACTAATTACAACTAACTTTTTTGAAAGTATACATACGAAGCAAACGGACCGTAAATCTTCATTTATTAGATAATAAGTTCCCCTCACTCAAATCTTAATTTAGTTGTGGTTTCGTATTTTATTTTATTCTTTTAGATACTTTTATATGTTCTCTCTTTTTTATCATATTGATTTTTAGAAGTTCAATTTGGAAGTTTTATGCATACAATATAAGACTAAAAAAAAAACCTACAATAAAGGTGGAAGGCGTTTCAAAGGAGCCAAATATTTGTTTCTTGTTAAGCTCGTTTTTATCTCATTTAGACATTTACAGCTATATTTATGCACTAACTAAAAAAAATTACATGAACTCTTGCCTTTCATAACAATGGATGCATATTTTTTTTCAACGATTTAGGTATTCTATCATATTCAGAATAATGTTGTCTATTTTGATTGAATGAAAGTATCGCCTTCATTTAAAAAAAAAAATTCACTTTATTATTTTTATTATTTTAAGAAAACTTTCACTTCTTTAGATATAAGGGACCATTTGGGGCATTAATTTTAGACCAAGTTTTCCAATTGTTTTTTTTTTTTTTTTCAAAAGTAAACAAATTTCACTATTAGCATCTACGAATCTTTCTTTTTCATTAAAAAAAAAAAACTCAATTTTTAAAAGTCTATAATTTTTTATTTCAAGTTAAAATGAAATTATTGTTGTTGTTTTTTTTTAATTACATAGTATGAAGAGAGGTCCGAAATAAGATCTAAACATATTTTAAATTTTTACATTTTTCAATTAAAAAAAATCCATTTTCAATCATACGCATATTTTCAAAACTTAACTCATTTCCAATGAAAATATTTTCATAACTCCAACTCCAGTTGGTGTTCCAAGTGGACTGTAAATTAAAAAGTTGTTGCAAACATATTCTAATGGTAATCCACACTTGACTTCATCAAGTAGTATAAAATTTGATTATCTACTCCTAATTTCAATAAAATAAAATAAGAGAAATTTAAAAAGAAAAAGAGAAAGGGAGATAGAGAGAGCACCTACTGTTCCGTGATTCATTATTTAAGAAATTTTTTTAGGGTATTATTTAAAATTCGTACATAGTCTTTTAATACAGACAATTGAGTTAAAAAAAAAAGGGGAGTACTAAAAGAACAACCAATATTTCTCTCTCCCTCTCCCTTTCTCAATCGCTTGGGTTTGCACCGTTCATATTTTTCCTTTAGGGCCGGAGTCCGGCTCCAGCTTTAGTTGGCTACCGGACTCCCGGCCCTAGAAAAGATACTTTTGGACTCTACAGTGATGATTTTGATAGTGAGATGGCTTCGTGGTCAGAAGGGACGTGTTTTGATCTTTTTGGTCTGTAGTTTGGCTTGTCATCAGATGTATTATCTGTGGAGTTTGGGCTTTTTCTCTTATTTGTGATTGTTGTTTGTTTGAAATAAAAGCGATGATGTTTCCGCCATATAGGTGTTGCATTTTTCATTATGTTTTTGTCTCTATTTTGTAATAACGGAGGTGGTCTCTCTACACTCTCGTATTGAATGTATATCCAATCCTCTAGAGTTATTTCTACGCAGTGTTGGTGGTGACCATTTTACTATAGGTCTATTGGTCTCAATTCATTGGAGCTATGCGTACTCGATAATTGGTGTACCTTTTCAATTTCATGTTGTTAGAATCCGGTGTACGTTTTATCCCCTTGCATCATTCATTAGAACTTACTGGTAGAATCAATCTGTAATTGATGTTATGAGGTCATTCCAGTCAATATTAGGGTTTGTATTTTCTTGATTTGAAATACAATTACTTTTTTCACAAAAAAGAAAAGGGGGGGGGGGGGGATAAAAGAAGGAGACAAGAGGAACATGATGAAACCCTAGATTTTTTTTTCCTACTAAAATAATATTTTATTTATGATTAATTAATAATTGGTTAAAAAATAACTGATTGATTACTGTCACTAGTCATATTGCTTTACAATCTCTTAAAAAACTCATGATAAGAACTTTACATTTATCCTATGAATATGTATTATTATTTTGATCATTTAATTAATTTTTTAACTGCTTAATCTTTAATTATTCAGATTAGAATCTTACACCACACGACAGAAAACTGCTTACAATTACCAAAACTTAAAAACTATAGAATCTCCATATTCCTATTTTCTGGCATATCATGTGTAATTTACAAACAAGAAAAGGACAAAAGTGGTGCGGAGTGCAAGTGAAATGACGTGTCAATGCTGGCCGTTGTGGCTGGCAAAATGCGTATCTTAGTCACCCACTTAAGTATTAAGCTACTATTAATATATTTTTTTGGGGGGTAAATAGGCTACTATTAATATTGCTTGTCACGTCTATAGTATTAAACAATGATAAATTAGTGCTATTTTTTTTTTTTTGAGTGTGCCTAAAGGTGTGGCAGAGAATCATGCATATTAGCAATATGATATTTACATATTTATTTGGTTTTGAATAAATAATGTTAACGTAAGGTTTATATTACGTGTTGGTCTTTTCCTCATTCTTTCATCTATTAGTAAAGTCAAAAGTCTTTTTTTTTTTGTTTTTTTTGTTTTTTTTGAAATGGAAATAAAAATTCTATCTCAAATTCTCAAATTTATAGAGGCCACTTTTTGGGGGCAAGATCAAAATCACATGAAACTTCTACACCTACCTCTTGAAAATATTTTAAAGAGGCAATCCAGTGCTCTCTTGTTGGATTCCATTAATTGTAAAAGCTGTTCTACTTTTAATTTTCTATCTAGTCAAGCAAATCAGAGGACCAAATATGCATTGTTTATGCTATTTACTAATTTGATTGTTACCTTCCATAAAAAAAAAATGCTAAATTTTTAAAAGAAGGAAGGCATGAATGATGAGATATTTATCCGCTGGCAGAGCCACATTGGCCCCAGGAGCAGCTGCCCCAGCCCAAACCCTAAATAAAATATTTATTTCAAGCGATTTCCTAGTTTTCCCCCCTTATAATTTTGTAATCATATGACTTGCTTTAATTTGTTTTTAACTTTCAATTATGTCTCAAGATTTTGACTTATAAATATTCATTATTTCAAACTTAAAACTTCAAATAAACCAAAAACAATTAAATTATTGTATTTTGTCGGTTTAATCCTTAAACTATGAACATTCGGTCATTTTGGTCTTTCAATTTTTAATTTTATTAAATTAGTCTCTAAATTTTTATTTTATTTTTTGACAGTTTTGATCCTAACACTAAAATTGACAAGCGATATCTAAAATTTTATAGATATAATCGCATTCTTATCATATAAATATTAAAACTTTTAAAGAAATTATCACATTAAGTGTCAAATGTTTTAATTTTTCAGGATTTTTAATAAGAATAAGGAGGATTTTCTTACAAGTAGTGTAATTTTTTCTGCAAAATTTTATGTTAGAATGGAATTGACATATGATCTCTCATTAATTTTAATGCCAGAATTAAAACTATCAAAAATAAAAAGTTCAGGAACTAAAATATCATTAAAAGTTTAGGGACGAAAATGACAAGATTTATATAATTCATGGATTAAATTACCCAAACTACTATTTAAATTCCTATTTTTGGACTTTTTTAAAGTTGGTTAAATTGGATTAAAAAATTACATAAGAAAATAAAAGTAAAGTTGAATAATTTTTTAGTTCAAAATTTCATTTAATTCAAGTTATCTAGGGGAGAAAAAAAAATCTGCTTAGCCACTGGATTTATCCTCTCTTTGAAGCGGTTTGGAAATTCAATTATCCAAATTGCTTGCATGTGAATTAACCTTTTTACCTCCAATTCCAAAACTCTAGCAACTTGACTCCAATGTCAAAAAGCCATTTCTGTCGCATTCAATTCTCAATATTATTGAAGAGGATCTACATCAAGAACGGCAACCCCTTTCACATGTCCCTGGTTGCATGTGCCCTCTTTGAAGAAGCAAGAAAAAAATTAGGATAAATTGTTTGGTTGATCAATGAATTTTTAATTTTGGTTTCTGAACTATTTTTTGTAGTTGGAATATTCTTGAATTATTAAAATGTAGTTATAATGTTCTTTACATTTTTTTCTACAGATACGAAAAAAAGTAAAGGAATCAAAGTTATACAAAATTAAAAATTTAGAGACTAAATCAGCAATTTACTGAAAAAATTATTTAACCATGTATTACTTCTGATTTTGTTGTATTATAAGGGTATGTGCTCATACCAATAAAGCCTTTGGACTCCCAAAGTCTTTTTGGTTATTTTGGACTTTTTTAAATTGGGTTTAATTGATTGGGAGTTTTTATTCCTTTTCAACTTGAGTCTTGCCTTTCAACCAAAAAAAAAAAAATTAAAAATAAAAACCTTGAGTGTTGGCTTCTTAAAAGGAGTACCTAGGTATCTATATTTGTGTATCTAGGTATAAACAATTTCAAGTTCCATGGTATGTGTAAAACCATTTTTAAAAGTAATTTAAGAACAAATAATCATAATACTAATGTCTCTTACAAGTTTTTTATTTTTATTTTTATTTTCTCATTAGGAACCAAGTTCCTTTTTATTATCAAAGATTTTAAAAAACAGGGTCTTAAAATGCTAAAATTGAAAGTTTGCCGTCCAGCTTGTAAATGCCAAAACTTTTGAGGTACACGCGTGAAAAGTACCCATAACAACAGCGCCAAAACGTAGCCGCTCCCAAATTCAAAAAAAGCTCGTCAGAAATCAATTAAAATCTTTCTCCAAATCCTCAAAACATCCGAAATTCGTAAAGCCCTTCTAATGTAAAACCTTACTCGATTATTGGCATTTGAAAATTCATATACATACAAACATATATATATATATATATATCATATGTATGTATTCAAACGTTATAAACAATAGTTATTCTTATTTTCTTACTGACAATGGAAAGAATTTCGGCTGGTTGTGCAATGCAATGGAGCATCGACTTGGAAAAGGGTCTCCGTTCAAAGATCCCCGGTCGATCGGCGGAAGCCATTTCGGAGTTTGTGCCCAGACTGCTGCAGTGGAGTCGGGAACCTGAACCCGTTTTGTCTGCACACCACCTGTTCGACCTAATTCCCGGGGAGGACCGGCTCTTCGCCAACGCCATTCTCTTGCGCCTCGCGGACGCTTTCAGACTCGGAGACGAGAATTTACGGGTTTCTGTTGCCAAGGTGTTTCTAATGGAGTACAGAAGCCGCAAGAAACGAAAAGGGGATAATGGGTTGTTGTCAAAGGCAAGGGTGAGTAATTGTTTGGAGTTGCTGAGCAGAGTAAAGATTGTGTTTGATAATGGTGATGTTAGCTCCAGAGCTCTGGCTCTGGTGCTGTTTGGTTGTTGGGCTGATTTTGCCAAGGACAGTGCAAACATAAGATATTTGGTGCTCTCCAGTATGGTCTCTCCTCATGTTTTGGAGGTGAGGTTAGTGCTTTGGTCTTTCGTACGTGTAATTTCTATTATATATAGATTCTGTAGTTACTTGAAGTTGAAGTATAGAAATATATATATATATATGTGTGTGTGTGTGTGTGTGTGTGCGCGTGTGTGTGCGTGCGTGCGTGCGTGCGTGTGTGTGTGTGTGTGTGTGTGTGTGTGTGTGTGTCTGTATATTTCCCAGAGAAGTGTCGTTCATGGTTATAAATGTCCACATATGTGGTACAGTGACGAATAATTGTAGGGATCCAAACTTTTTAATACCGATAGTTGTTTAAAAAACTATAACAAGATTGTGTTTATCATTGTAACTCATGCCATGTGAGTTGATATCGAAAGTTTGGTATAGAAATTTGGATCATTAGCACTACACCTGAAGTGTCATATAGGTGCAGATTAGAAGATAAGTCGTCTCTCTTCAAATTATGTCAAATTATGTCAAATTGTTCTCTCTGCAATATCTATGACTTGTTTGGTGCTTCACTGGTTTCACATTTGCTTAGCTACTTTCACAGGTAGAAACAGCTTTATTTGTTCTGCTGGTGATGTTAAATGAGTAGGATGGTATTGTGCTGTTTTTATTTTTATTTTTTATTTTTAAGTATGCCTTTCATGGTTATAGACGTTTAATTAGCTGTGTAAAAGGCATATTTATAGCTGTTTGAAACTTTTTCTACTTGCCCTTTTCCCAATGTAGGTTGAATTGTTATATACATCAATGGATTTTCCTCCAAAACCTGTGAGAATGGATTTGAGCCCTTTAATTTATCTGCTTTTACAGGCAAAATCAGCTTTATTTGCTGCTGGATGCTTTTGTGAGTTATCAGATGACTTTCCGTGTGTTGTCTTGGAGATGCTGATTAATATGATGACTTCATCTAAAACTTTGTCGCCTATAAGGTTAGCTGCTGCTCGAGCTTATGCAAAAATGGGATGCTCATATTCAACTGCAACTAGAGCGTACAAGGTTCTTCCCCTAGTCTAATTTTGTTTTGCTTTGTGTTATTATTATTATTATTTTTTACTTAGATCGCTGAACACATATAAGTATTCTGCATGTAAGAGGAAGTGTTATGACCTAATTTTGCCTACAATGTATGTCTTAATTCGGAGTGGGATGCAGGGGATTGGTGATAGCATTATCTAAGCTATGAGGTGAGATGGTCATTGGTGAAATCAAATGATGTTACAATTTGCGTCTTAATAAATTCATTGCTTACGATGGGACGAGGAGACCATAAAAGGCCAAGTGGATTACATATTGAATTTCCTTTATTTCCCCTTAACTTCTAGGATTTTGTTGGCATTCAGTCCACTTATATTTGTGTTGTTTGGGATTTTCAATTGTTTTGTTTTTTATTTCCATTACTATCTTACAATTACATTAGTAGGTTCATGACAAACAAGGCTTCAAAAACATGTTATATCAATCTGAATTATGTTTCAGAGTTTTTCGCCTATCTTCTTTCTTTGTGTGCCCTCGGTTAAAGAGCAATGAGACATATAGTTTTGATATATTCATGTATGTATGTTGGTGTTTATGTGTATGTATATGTTTTTTGTCATTTAAGTTAGTAAAGTTTGAATACATCCATTAATATATTGTTTCTGTTAGTAACAAGTTAAAACTATAATGCAATCCTACTGATCTTATACCAAACTCATGATATGATCAAGCAGGGTCCAATGAATTCCATTCCTATCGTAATTCTTAATAACCATCATGTACTAGTCATAGAATCTTGTGGACCACACAGCATTGGTGCATAATTTTATAGACCTTCCATCCACCAAATAAACTCGAAAGCTTCTCTTCAACTTAAGTTTCTTACTGTTCATTATGAGAAAGATATTTTCAGTTACGCGGCAGGCAGGAGTGAGACACATACTTTTAAGATAGCGGACAAGACAATCAACTCACAAAATTTTCATACTCCTTCTAATTGAGGAATGAAAGAAGAGTGAACTCTTGAAAGACTTAACAAATCCTTCTTATGTTGTTTCCTTTTTGAAATTTCTTCCAAATAAAGGATTGTTGCTACCTTTCATTTCCTTTCTCTTAATCTCCTTCATTGTAATCTTCTATGAATAAATTATCTAGTGATATAGTGGAAGCAATTCTCTGTTGAGCTTCATCCTATTTATGTTACTAGTATGTTTTTTTTTTTTTTTTTTTTTTTTGAACTGGGGGTGGGGGGATTTGAACTCTACACCTTGTGGTGGAGTCAGGTATGAAATTACTGCTAGGCTATGCTTGCAACTATAACAAGTATCAATTGCGGCACAAATGTTGGCAATTCATGCATAATACTTTGTCTGTAATGGAAAGACATGTTGCTTTAATCTTTTTGTTCTATTTTCCCTTGGGCATAATTCTTTGTTGTTCTTTTCTTGTTTGTTCTTCTCTAGTATAACAATTATGTGTAAGATAACTCATTCTTACAACTGTTGCAGACAGGTCTAAAGCTAGCATTAGACTCTTCAGAAGAGGATTATCAGGTGGCATTACTCATTTCACTCTCTAAAATTGCTTCTACCTCAACAATTCTTATTTCTGATCAGGTACCTTGATGCAGCCATGTAATTAACATTCTAATCTTATGTTGTGTAGGAAATAGCTAGTTCAAAGTATGACATCCGAGTGAAGTGGATGGTTAATTGTTGTGAATCCTTTTTTTCCCCCTCCGTAGATATCTCTATTTCTTATAAAAACCATTCTTTTCCAATTCAGTAGGCATATTTGTGCTTGGCATCATTGACTTTGAACTTAAAAAGATCTATTAAGAAGTCATATAGAAGATTTCCTTTTAAGATTTTATTCATTGTACAAATGATAAGCTTCCGATTTACAGGGAAGTTTACTTTTTTCTGTGAAATTCTTGGTGTTATCTTATGGACATAACGATGCAGGTGGAATTTCTCTTCTTGTTTCTCAGCCAAGAAAAGATTCTCAGAGTACGGGTAACTGCACTGAGATGCCTTCATTTAATCTTCAGTAAAGGAGTATGCCACTTTTCTGTTAGTCCAAATCTGGTAAAGGCATTATTCAGCATACTAGATGAACCTGAAGTTCCAACAAGCATGCAATGTGAAGCACTAATGGTTTTGCGTAAGGTTGTTGACATGTCTCTAAGTATTATAGATGAACTTGTTTGTGCTGTCACATTTAAAATCCACTAATTTACCTGGTACAATTGCAGATGCTTTTGTGTATGCAACCTGAGTTAACTGTAGATATACTTGATCTTGATAAGCTGTCAACTGTTGCTGAGACTGTGTCCCTTTCTCCAGTCAGGTCAACGAGCCTGCTAGCCATTCGTGTTCTAGTTGATGTATCAAGTAAATTTAAACGTAGTAGAGATATGGCCTTTCTTTCGTTACGTCCCTCTCCAATTACATCTCGGGTGGTTTCACAAATTTTCGATTGGATAATCTTTCTGGTGAAGCAACTGTTTGATCCTTGTCATACTCATTCTGTAGTATTTCAAGAAGTTAAAAGCCTTTTCAAACTTCTTCTCTCTATGGTTCGAGAACACCTGGATTTATCTGTAACATTGCTTGATCAGATTTTTGTATTAGTTAGATACCTCTCCAATATGAAGGACAGTGTCATGTCTACAGCAAAAATAGATTCATTAGTTCATGAGAATACAAATACCGATGGGGGAAAGAGCACAGTCATTAGACGGAAGCTTGCATGTGAAGTTTACAGTTTCCTGGTGACCTATCTTGAATATCTTAGTGAAGCTGGTTCCATTACTATGCTTATATTTGAGAAAGTGAAGCTTCTGGTTGAACATATATGTGAATGCAAGTTATTTGATAGCTATACACGCTCAATTTTCACTCTGTTGTTGCATTCTTCACTCATTTGGGGTAAAATAAGTCAAGAAAGTTGCAGGCTCAATGGAGAATTAGGTATATTGCCGCATAATTACTCAATTGAGCATGAGCTGATTACCCTTGAATTTGCAAAGAAGGTTATGGAAGAAAATAAATATTGGCCTGCATACAAAGCCGGGATGTATTCCGCATGTCAGGGTGCATGGTTCACATGTACTTTTATATTTCAACAGCTAATTACAAAGGTTCGTTCTGATTCGTGTGGTTGCTGGATAAAATCGTTGTTTCAATTTGCTCTTTCTGAGAGCAAAATTATGCTGCTTCATTTAACAACACTGGATTCCAGCTTAACAGATAGGTCCAAGACGATCAAACTCTCTCTCAAACTTCTGTGTAATGATCCAGAAGAAATGGACCATGACGGCACCAATGCTTTGTGTGAGCCAAATTGTTGTAAGGTGCTTCGAAGTGCTTATAAAAGTATTTGCTCTGCAAAAGAAACATTAGAAGCTGGTGTTATATCTGGTCAAGCGTTTGTTTCCAGAGATGGTTTTTGTCGTTACGAGCTAAAGCATTAAGAGCTGTGGTGGATGTACTTGAAACTCTAGAAAGCATTCAATTTCTCTGGGGAAATGGTAGCTGCAATGGGCTGGTTGGAAAAAGTTTTACGGTTGAATGCGTTTTGTCATTAGAAAAACTTGCTCAAATGTCTATGCAGTTGACGACGCTAGCAAAAGAATTTGACCTATTTGATGTATCCTTCATGGACATTGACAGCAAGAGTTCAAAAGTAATTTCAGCTCTTGCACTCAGTAGCTCGCTGCTGGCTTTTATTACTGGTTTTGCTCTTTTCATTCCGAACCAAAGGGAAACTTTTTCCTGTGATCTGAAAAACACAGAGAATAAATTATGTGCACATCTGATACAAATCCTAGCCGGGAGGTTGTGCCACATAGACCACGAAATCAGTTCAAAATTAATTCAGCTTCTTGATGTCAGTGAAAACATCATGATAAGTTGTAGTCACTTGCAGTTCGGAAGTCAAGCCTTTAACATTGCCTGTGAAGGAAGAGATGTTCTTGGTCTGTGTAGTTATGCTGTTTCTGAGCTTGCTCGCTTGAGAAGTGAGGCAGACACAATGGACAATGAGGAGAATGCAGCTCGAGTTATTAAGGAAGGTTTACAACTTACACATAAAATTCTTACAAAGTGGACGCAAATCCCTCTCAGGATTCCCAAGTACTTCTTTCAGTCAAGGTAAGCTGAGAATATTTCTCCGAAGAGTAGCACCGCTAAAAATTTATTTATTTATTTATTTTTAATTTTTCCATATCTATTATGCTGGTTTATATCCTCATATACATTATATATGTTGTTTTCGGAAGAATGTGTTGTTTTTGGAAGAATGTGCTTTCTCTATGAGATAGAAACAGCAAATCTTAAGGGAAATTTAGCTCAAGTAGGTCGTAAATTGAAGCTGATCAAAATCAGCTGCTTCAGTAAGATTTTATTCACTAGGCTATTCAACGTTCGTTAACTATGGTTTACGGCTGGTATTACCACCATTTAGACTTGTACAGCTGTACATGTGCCGGTGATGATATCTTTTTCGATCACTTTAATTCTTATCTTGAGAACTTGAACCTGTCGAATGAAGCATATATGTTTCTTTTTTTGAAGCTTTCTAAGTGAATAGAATTGTTCAGAGATATTTTCCTTCTGTTTTTTCACTTTTAATCTATATTCTAATCGTTCTACAATGAAAATAAAATTTTCAGGCCATGCATTGGGTCAGAACTCTTTGCTAGCAGTTTCACAAAAAACCCAGATGGAATTTATGTTTCGCAAGGCTATCAGCTTTCTTTAAATCTATGCCTTCAGCTAAGAAACGTGCCATCAGATAACCCAGTTCGGCTGGCTAAGTTTTACTGCATGCTGTACTGCAGAGAATCTTTCCAGGAGCCTAGGCCGATCCAAGAAGATAAAGAGCAAGCTAAGAGCAGCTATCAAGCTTGGGAAACCGATGACATGGTAGAAATGAACGAAAAGCTATTACATTACGTGTCACACTGCGTTATGAACGGTATTAACTGCGGAAAGTCTTGTCGAGGGGCGGATGATTGTGGGTTTGTGAATACATTTGTGTGTTTTGAACCAAATGAGAGATGGCAGGGGTTCTCGAGTTGCTTGCTTGACGTTTCTAGATTTCCAAGGGGTTCTTATGAAATAAAATGGTGTAGTCGTTGTATCGATGGTCGGGGTAATTATTGGAATCTCCTCCCGTTGAACGCCGGACCTGTGTTTACTGTACAATAGAAAGTTATATATTTTGTTGTTGAACATGTAAGTTATTATGTGAAGCTCAATTTGCTTGTGTTGTGCTGATGGTGTCTTTATTGACACACTTGTTGATTGGCCAGTCACAAGCATGTTGTGACTTAAATGAGAAGAACGAATCATGAGATCTAACTGAAAAAAAAAAGGCAATTTAGACGTAGAAGTTTCTCCAAGGCATCTTTTGTTAGGCCACACAACGGCAATAATGACGTTTAATATTTCGTTACAATTTTTTTTTTCTTGAATTTATGTTTTAATTTTCTTGAATTTATATTTTAATATGTGGTTGAGTTTGTTTCCTTTAATATGCGTTGGTTGCTAGGGGACTCACAAAGTGATCGTATGACGCTGTAAAAACAACATCCATCACCAATCGACATTAAAAAAAAAAAAAAAAAAAAAAAAGGGCCGCCACCAAATATTTACTTTCTGCATAGCCAGAAAATAAAACCTCTTTGGATTGTGAATTGGTGTCCTTCTCGATTATAAAATCTTAGGCTTCGTTTGGAATATGTGTCTATTTTTAAAAAGTAAATTTTTTTTATATTTTAAGTGATAAAGTTTTTTTATTTTGAGATAAGATGGTATTTGGATGTATAAAAAATTTTCTTTTTGAAAATAAAAAGTTGTTTAGAATGAGAAAATGGTATTGAGAATAAAACTTTGTGAGAATATTTTAAAAAGATTCTTTTTTTTTTCCTTTAAAAGAGTACTGTACAAAATAAGTTTGAAATGAGATAGTTTTTTTTTTTTTTTTTTTTTTTTTTCAAAATGAGAGAATGATAGAAAAAGTTAAGACAAATATTTTTTTGCAAAAAAATTTCAATTTTAGAAATTGGACACTCTATCCAAATAGAGGGTTAGTAATTTAATTGGAATCCTATGATCAATCAACCGATAATAATAAATTCTAAAAATCAGAATAATTGGTCATTCTTTAGAAAAAAAAAAAAAGACCCAAATAATCACTTTCAATAGAGGGAAGAAGTAAACCACTTTTAATTGTGAAATGGAGTCCTTCTTGATCGTTAAAATCTCAACAATTTAATTAAAGTCGTACCACCAACTGATAATAACAAATGTTGGACATCATAAATAATACGTCCTACAAGAAAGATTACTCCAAATAATCACTTTCAACATATAGTGAGGAAGTAAACCAATTTTCAGCCATTTTTATTGAATCGCATGAGACAACTTGACAATTGATATAGCTCATTTATTGGTATATTAAAATTCAGCAGGAAAAATGGTATATCATAGAAAATAGGACAATAATAGAGATTTTTAGAAATTAGCACTACTTAAATTGTAAATAAACATTTTAAAAAAATTTAAATAAACCCAAAAAAAAAAAAAAAAGAGTTCACACTTTCGTCGTGTCCAGCTTTGTCAATGAAAAAGCCGTTTTTGTTTCTAACAAAAAAGAAGAAAAAGAAAAATCGTTTCCGTAAATTACGGAGTGAAATGATTAACAAGGATTGTCAGAAGTGGGATTTGAACCCACGCCCTCTTTCGAAGACCAGAACTTGAGTCTGGCGCCTTAGACCACTCGGCCATCCTGACAGATGTGCTCTTTCTTTTCCAAATTTTATTTTTGAACTTTCTCTAAAAATTGATAATTTTCTTTTTAGAAAGGGAAATAAGTGCTGCTTTGGAGACATTGGCCCGGAAGTTTGAGACAGTAACAGACAGTCACCAGCCAAGGCATGCTACCATACGAGTTTTTACAAAGGTTTGATTGCCATATAATCTCTTGCCTACGGTTCATATGTCTATTTATTTATATTCTCATTCATGTCTGTCCAATAGTAATATGTCGCGTATGTAATCATTATGATTTTTTAATTAAAATGAAATGATATTGTAATTACATATACATTTTTAATTGATGTGTCATGATATTATTGGAAATATATGAAAATGACATAAATAAGAGTTCACATGTCTTGGATCCCTTGCTAATCATTTTTTGGTTGATCATAGAGCTAAATGGCGATTTGGTATTGTGCTATCTTTCACCATATATTATGATCTTGAGGCGAAACATGCTCCTCATTTTTTATCTTTCAATTAAATTTTACTACCTGATTATTTTAAATATTTTTATTATTTTGTTAGGTTCTTAAATTTAAATGATATAAATAATAGGCTAGTATTGAAGAAACAATTTATGAAATATGAAAATTTGGCATCATATTTAAACTCTATAATCTCAATCACGTGGACCAATGGGAACTATGGTCAAATTTAAACCGTGGTTAGATCATAAAAAAAATATCATACGGAAATTATTAGGGTCCTTGTACATCGTACACAAGAATCATAAACCGATCATAATCGGAAAATGTAAATAATAAATTGAGATAAAAGCAATGAAAAGCAGTGAAAGATAACAATACCGAAATTTAGAGAGGTTCGCTCCTCTGAGTTTGTAGTACAAAAGGTTTTAATTTCTGGGTATATTTTAGCAAAATAACAGTAAACATGAGGCTCTCTCTTCAAATGAGAAGATTCTTCCAATAACAATAAACAGAAGGCTCTTTCTTCAAATGAGAAGATTCTTCCTCTATTTATTGAGGGAAGATTGTGGGTGATGGTAGTAAGCCGTTCCTCACTACCCGAATAATTTGGAACATGTACAAGGACATGGACTACGTTGCCATGATTGATCGTGGGCCTGACAGTTATGGAGACTGATCTCTCACCGTTCATTGTTTGCTGAGTATGAATGCTTGACGACAAACCGATCATCCATGATGACCAATAAATGGTCGAGCATCGAGCAATCGATCAATATCGTTCATCGTTCGTTTCGTTGAACCAAGTGCTCATTCGATCTACACTTGATAAATTTATGGGCCTCAAGGAAACTGAGACCAAGTGGTTGAGGACCACTGTTCGTCGTTCGTCACTCACCTAACAAGTGGTAATCGTTCGTTGGGCCGAGCATAAATGTTTGAAATTAAGAGCAATCAATTTGTCGTGGCTCATTGTTCGCCGTTCGTTGGTCTAGTGGTTGTGATGACCTAGACATAACATGATGAGGAGACGAAGTCTGACCCTAACAGCCAGCTAAATAAACTTATAACTTAATCATTATTATTTTTGTTTATGGTTCTTTAATTATTTGATTTGCACGAATTTTAAGCTACTGGTGATATAAGTGTTCATGTAACCACATGGACAATGGTTTGTCTGCCCACTAGGTCCTAACGCACTTTCAATTTATTAAAAGAATTCATAACCTAATGATAATTTTACAATTAATTTCACCATAACATTATATAAAGTTTATATTCCTCTACCATCAACTTCTAATTTTTTTTAAAAAAATAAATATAAAAGATCTCAACCTGAACTACAATGCTTATAAGATTACAGCTTAAGTAAAATTATGAGATCTAAACAGAAACCTAAATAAAGGCAATCCTGTACACACGTGGCAGATACGTACTAACTAATGGAACAGGATACAATTAGTGGACAAGTTGACTAATCGCAGGTTAACCAACTAAGCTGACTAACTAACAACAGAGAAACTAATCTAACAGTTTTTCTTTTCTCTAACAGTGCCAAAAGGAAGAAGGAAAAAAAAAAAAAAAAAATTTGATATACAATATTTAAGTAGCAATTTACATGTCAACAATAGTAATGGTACTAAATATTCCTTCGAAAACAAATCTTGAAATACATGTACATACAGATAACAGATGTATATGTCCGTGGGTCTTATAAGACCTTTATTTTGTTGGTTCCTTTTCGTTGTATATAATGAAAAAAAAACTAATATTAATATAATGAACCTTTATTTTTAATATAATGAAAAAAAAAACTAATATTAAGGTAGGAGCTGACCATAGGAGAGAGTTGTAAGAAGATGACAATCTAAATGAGATGAGTAATTTCTTCTGATACTAATTGCTCTCTCTGGTCATATATATTAAATATATATATATATATATATCTATATATATATAGTTGATGTTTTCTTTCTTTTTTTTTTTTTTTTTGATGAATATTTGTAGTTGATGTTACTAATTAATTAATAATGCCGCGTTAACACCTACGGCCAATCCATGCATTTGAATAAATTAGTTACGTGGGCCTTAAGTGTGGACCACCATGCTTCTGTCATTTTAATTAACCAAAATTTGATTAAATACGAGAGACCACTGCTCTCTCCCAATTAAAACGTGTAAACCTAATTAATTAATAAAAACAACTTTGAAAAATGATTAGACTTAAATAGAGGTTGGTCATCTGGTGGTAATGTATTGAGGCTAGCTAGGCAGTCCTGATGGCTCATCAGTTTGAGTTGAAGGAATATTATTATGCAATTTTATTAATACGACTTTAAGTCCAATAATACATAATATATATCTTTAAAAAAAAAAAAAAAAGAAGAGCCGTAAATTTACTTTGAAAGAGTGCATGGATATGGATGGCTTCTTCAAGCTTGAACTCATGCCATTTGATAATGGCCGCCATTTATTATCTTGTGGAAGTTTGGAGCCCATTTACATGCTCCCAGAATTAGTGTGTATATATATACATAAATCAGTTGATTTATTCATAATTTTATGTAAAATTATGTGCAATATTATACTATATTTTTCTAACTCACTCTTCACTCAATCGACACTGTTTATAATAATCTGGATAGTAATAAAACAATCTGAGTTAGTGGAAAATAATATAATGATATACATAATTTTACATAAAGCTATAAGTAAATTAATTATTTATTATAAGTTATTTTTTAAAAAAAAAAATTACAATGGAGAGAGTAGTGTCCCACGAAGGGACCGTAACCATTGTCTATATATATATATATATATGGGGGGTTTTTTTTTTTATTAATATACAATCAGTTCTAAATTGGAACGCCTTTATAGTTATGTTTTTCTTTTTCTTTTTGAACATAACATAATGCATATTTGTTTTTTAAAAAAGTAAAAACTTTATAACCCTCACAGTTTAAAAATTAAAAAGAAAAAAGAAAAAAGAAACTTAAACATGACTCCATTTCAATGTCCAAATGATAGAGGAAACTTTACAAAATTTTGGGGTTAGGACATCTAGAATTTACCTAATTTTCACCATATTCAAATTCAATTAATTATGGATAAGGTACAATATTTGGTGACGGTGGCAGAAAAAAGCCAAAACATGGACCCTCACAAATTGAATTCATGTTTTGACCCATTAAAAGTAGAAAAAGTAACTTTGTGCTTGGGTAGATAGAAACTAGTCTACTAATCCTTACACTCTCGTGAGCTTTAATCTTTTGTTTGTCCAATTGACGTCACAATTTCAGTTATTTATTTTTAATTCTAACCCCCCCAAAAAATAATTTAGAATTTGGTTGCTTGATTTCGAAGCTAGCTTTATAGCTTTTTCTACGTGTTTGCCAGCCATTCCAAGGCCAGTTCAAATGCTGGGATCTTCTAAATAAAAAAATAAAAAAATATTAACATTCTTTTTTGGAAGACATTAATAATTACTTTGTAGCCGGGATTGAAGAATGTCTTTTGTTTAAAAAATAAAATAAAACAACAATATCAGCTACGCTTGTTTAACATTAAATGTTCATAATCGAGGTTAGAAAAATAGTTTATTTCATATAAGGAATATAGTGTATCGCTTTTTTGTCAGCAAAAGAAAAATAAAAAAAGAAGTAGAGGTTTCTTGATATTTATTTATTTGGAATTTATGTATTTTAATTGAGGTTCAATTTTCTTTTTCTTTTTTCTTTTTTCTTTTTTCGCTGGAGGGGCATTAAGTTTAGTCTGATTTAAAAAAAAAAAAAACGTTACAACATAGTTTTATTGCTCTTTCTTTACCCCCGTTTGAGATTACTTCTAGAGATGGTGTTTTGGAGATTGGAGATAACTTGAGTTATGAAAATGTATGTTTGATGAAAATAAATTATTTGGAGTGAAAAATTGTAAAAACTTGAATGTGTTCGGAAAAAAAATTAGCAATATGGATATTATTTCGTTCCTCTTGAAATTATATGCAATCTAAAAAAAATCATCTTATTTCGACTTAAAATGATAAAGTTATGGATTTTTAAATTTTGAGTTTTTTTTAAAAATTTTTGGAAAAGTTTATAATAAAACTAGAGGAAAAAGACCAAAAAAAAAAAAAAAAAAAAAAAATGGAATGGGTTTCCTAAAGTGACCCCAAATGGGCCCTAAGAAAAGAAAGAGATAATTTTCAATTTTCCAAAACTTTGCCATTCTACATTGATAACATCATAAGATCAAGAGTTTGCATCTCCGACTCCAACTTCCCAAAAAAAAAAAAAAAAACACTTTGTTATTTGAAGATTTACATGGTTTTTTTTTTTTTTTTAAATTTATTGTACTGTTAGTCAATTCAAGATTTTTATTTAACTCGTGCTGTAAAAAAAAATTTCTTTTTTTTAATCTAGTGTAAGGTTACGGTAGAACCTTTTTTATATATCCTATCGGTAGAGCCCATTTTTAAACTGTTAAAATGTAATCAAACGACTGATATGTTGCTTATGTATGATAGTTATAATGCATATTACCTCATACTAGTATAACTAAAAAATTAAAAAATAATATATAAAATAAAATAAAAAAGAAAACATTACCCAGTCCCTCTCGAGTTGCCGGTGATGCTCCCCGGCCGACAACCCCCCCTCCACTCAAGTCCAGGCGCCCCCCCCCCCCCCCACCCTCAACGTCGACAAACCCCCCTCCCCCTCCCTTCCCCCAGCTCCGAGAGCCCAGAGCCCCCCCTCCCCCCTCCCACCACGCCGTGAGCCCAAAGCCCCATTTCCCGCCACGAGACCCCCACCTCCGGACGCCGACCAGTCCCCTCACCCCCCCTCTCCCCAAAGCCAGATCTAGTCGGTGTTTAGGGGGCCGTTGGGGGTTGGGGGGGCCTCTTCGGCGTTGTCGCCGGCATTGGGGGGGGGGGGGGGGTGTTACTGTGGATGGTCACAAGACAAGGTTTTTTTGAATTTGAATTTTTTATTTTTAGTATATAATATTATGTGTTAATGTATATTATAATTATCATGCATAAGTAACATATCGACCGTTCGATTATATCAAGACGGTTTAAAAATGAGCTCTACGGATATGGTATATAAATGAGACTTTACCACAGACTATCATTTTTTAATTTCCTTTTTAATTATATTCTAATTGGATAAATATATGATAGAGTCCTTTTTATATACCCTATCAATAAAGCTCATTTTTAAACATTTTAAATGTATTGAATGGCTGTGATATGATTGTTAAAATGTACTTTACCTCATAATAATATTACTAAAAAAAAGGAAAAAATTTAAAGAAATAAAAAAAGGCATGCAGATCCCCCACCCCATGACCCCCGCCGGCCAGATCCCCCCCGCCGCACGACCTTCGTCGGCAGATATCCTCCTCCACACCACGACCTAGGCACTGGCCAGAAATCCACAACCACCCCGATAAGCCCTTCCTTCTTGAATAAGCCCACGAACACCCCCTCCCCCATCAGACCAGACGACGAGCCTCTCCCTTGTCGATGTCGATGATGGACCACCCCCAGCCCTGTCGATGTTGAGTCCCCCCACCCGCCAGCCAGATTCTGCCTCACCCATGACCCAAGCCCTCACCCTCCCCCTCGAGGCCCGTTATCTAGGCTACAGACCACCCCCGTTGATGTCGAGTCCTCGGCGAGCATCCCACCCACTGGCCAGATCTCGCCGCACCCGTCAGCCAGGCCGCCCGTGACGTGCCACCCTCAAGACAGTGAGATCATTCCCTCTCAACCTCGGCGACCGGCCACTCCCCAGCCCCGCCGACGTCGAGCCCTCAGCGAGGACCCCCCCCTCCCAACTTTCCACCGATGATGATGGTTGGGTTTTTTCTTTTTTAATTTTTAATTTCTTAATTTCTTTTCTTTTTAAATTATTTATTTAATTTCTTAGTCAATCTATAATGAGGTAAGGTGCATTATAATTACCATACACAAGCAACATCTCAGTCCTTTGATTACATCTGAATGGTTTAAAAATGAGCTATATCGATATGGTATATAAAAGGGGTTGTACCATAGTCTTTCCCTTTAATCTAAAATAATTTTTTTAAGTGCTAGAAGTAGCTAGGTATGCAGCACTGGAGCATACAAATTTCCATTTGAGTGGGGCGTATTTTAGTTTTTTTTTTTAATTTAAAAAATAATGGTAAGTCTGTGGTAAAGTCTCATTTATATGCCTTATCGGCAGAGCTCATTTTTAAACCGTCCTGATATAATCAAATAATTGAGATGTTGCTTGTGCATAATAACTATAATGTACTTTAACCCATAATATTATATACTAAAAATAGAAATTCAAAAAAACTTAAAAAAAAAAACTGGTCTTGCGATAGTCCATCGGCGGCTCCCCTAACGCTGGCGATGATGCCGAGGAGGCCCCCTCCTCCGATGTAGACCCCCCAAATGCCGACCAGATCTGGCTTCAGGGGGGGGGGGGGGGGGGGGGGGCTCTAGGCTCATGGCGTGAGGGGTGGAGGGGGCTGGTCGGTGTCGGGGAGGGGGGTGGGGTGGGGTGGGGGGGGGGGGGGGGGGGTCCATCAGCGTTAGGGGGGATTGGCTCATTGGCAGGGGAGTCGTCGGCCGGGAAGTGTTGCCAGCAACCGGGGATGGAATGTGTAGTGTTTTCTTTTTAATTTATTTTTTTATATATTATTTTTAAATTTTTTAGTTTATACTAGTGTGAAGCAAGGTTCATTATAACTATTATACACAAGCAATATGTCAGCCGTTTGATTACGTCTTAACGGTTTAAAAAATGAGCTCTTCTGATATGATATATAAAATGAGTTATATCGTAGAATTACCCCAAAAATAAATATAAAAAAATTTGAAAAAAAAGGATAAGCTTGTGGTAAAATCTTATTTATATACCATATTGGTAAAGCTCATTTTTAAACTGTCCCGATATAATCGAACGGCTGAGATGTTGCTTGTATATGATAACTATAATATACTTTAACCCATAGGATTATATACTAAAAAAAAAAAGAAATTCAAAAATATTCAAAAAAATTAAATAAAAAATTGGTCTTGCGACCGTCCACCGGTGGCTCCCCGACGTCGAGGAGGGCCCCCCTCCCCCAATGTCGATGGTCCCCCCAAACGCCAACTAGATCTGGCTTCGAGAGGGGGGGTTTTGGGCTCATCGGCGTCGGAGGGGGGGGGGGGGAGGGGGGGGAGGGTCGTCGGCTGGGGTATATAAAAAAAGTTATACCATAATATATAAAAAGAGTCTATTATAACTATCATACATAAATAACATCTCAGCTATTTGATTAAATCTTAACGGTTTAAAAATGGATTCTACTTATAGGGTATATAAAAAGAGTTCTACCACAATATTTTTCAAAAAAAAAAAAAAAAAACAAAATACATTACGAAGACATCGTAGTGATCGAGGATATCTGCAGTCTTCTTTCACAGATTGTTGGTGGTATACTGGTATTTGCTGCTATATTCCAGATATGGAAATCATGTAGCCCACCAATTTGCTTTTTTTGCTTTATGTTCCTCTATGGACTTTATTGGCTTGGACAAGATCCCTTTGTTCTTGTCAAAATTTTTACTAGCAGATTTGGCTCTTTAATATAAGCCGAGTTTTCCATTGAAAAAAAAAATAATGATAATTTTACAATAGGATTGAAACCTTAGATCTATTTCAAAAGTTGTTGCTTAAATAGTATGCTTCTTTTTCGATTTAACATTTAAAAATCTACATTATTAAATATAAGGATATACTTCACCAAATTAAAGAAATTAATACTTACTATAAAAAGCTTTCATAAATATATATATCAACAAGCAATCATAAAACATATTACAATAGCTTATGAGTCAAAAGAGTTAAGTTTATTATATAAATAACAAAAAACAAAAATAAAAGGATAAAATTCGGCAGAGGTACATATATGGAAAATTTTCTCAATAAGGCAAAATGAAGAAGTCACATATTTTTTATAAGCTCATCAAATTTAATTTTTCATTAAATTAGTAGGGACGGTTGCCCTCACTCGATCCTTAATAAATCTGCCCATATAAGTGTGAACACTTGTATTTATATATCTAGGGCTACATGCAGGACTTCCATAAGGTCGGTCCATAAGGATCGTGGTTATTAAAAGAAAATTTGGTGGGGCTTAAAGACATGTATTACTTCATCTCATAAGTACCATTGATGAGAAAATGGGACAAGTATAGTTTCCATCTATTTGATTTTCTAACTATTCTAATTAAGCTAATCTTTAATTCATGATTTATGAAAAGGGACTCATAATTAAATAGCTGAAGTTTTTAAAATTTAGTTAAAATATTCATTTTCTAAAACCATCAATCAAATTTTTTTTTAAATAGTCAATAAGTGATTAACCATATAATATAATTAATTTGATCAATTTGTGTTTGATCATAATGTAAATCACCAAATTTTATAGTCAATTACTGATTGACCATTAGTCAATCACTAATTGATCAAATATGAATAAATGACAAACGACCATTTTGCTAAATTAAAAAAAAGTTGGGTCATCTATTATATTAGGTGAATAAAAAAGATCACCTAACCTAATTTTTCTTATGAAAATTCTTTTTCTTTAATTCTCATTATTTATGCTGTTGAACATGTACAATTACTGGAATTTTCTTTTTAAAGAGTGAATGGCAAAAACGATCAAATAAAAAAAATAATAAAAAGAGGCAGATCAATTATCCATGTTAAAGTCTATACCAGGACGTTATTATTATTATTATTTAATTAATTTTGCTTCTACACACTACAAGAATGGGATCATTTCTCTTAATCGACCATGTTTGGGGGGAGGGGTTTCACGTCAATTAACTGCCAACCGACGTGAAAACTTGGAAAAGGCAACAATGATAATTTAGTTTCATCATTTTTTTAATTTGTAAATGATTTAGAATAGTTTTCTGGGAATTGTGCTGGCATAAATTATGTGAATTGCAAGTTTTATAAAAAGAAAAAAAAAAAAAAAAAATTTTCGGCCCCGTTTAAATTAGTCGGGGGGCGAAAAACTCCCCCATATATGAACTTTTCACGTCGCTAGATACCGACGTCGTACGGATTGCACGTCTGGCAGCAGATGACGTGGAATCTCAATTTTTTTTGCAGTGACATGTTAACAAATTTGCTAGTATCACTAGATTATAAAATGATAATTTAACCAAAAAAAAAAAGATTGTCCTTTTTATCAAATTGTGTACGCTACGGCTTGATCATTGAGTGGCATATTTTCTGTTCCAATGATCTTTTTTTAATCTTTGCCTTTTCTTAACATTCTTTTTTAATCAATATATTATTCAAAGAGAAAATTTAATTAATTAAATGATCAATGTTACATAAATCAATGGTCATAAAGCCCAAAGCAGCATACTATTTCGGTTCTTTTGTTCATCATTTTCGTCACCTTCTAACCGCCCAAAAAAAAAAAATAATATTAAACCAAAAATGAGAAAAAGCTAGCCAAAAAGATTAGACGAAAAAGAGCAAAAAACAAAAAAAAAAGTAAAGAAAACCAGAGTCACGTGAAAGCATGTCATTTCTTGGCCTGGGATATGATTCTTAAACTACTGCTGTTGGGAATTAATCAAGAATTTTTCATGTTGAAGTCATTCTCAACAAGGCCCCAAAAAAAGCATTAAATCATTCGCCTAATGTTAATTAATTAGTTAAACCTAAAATACAAAGTGGTGGCAGCATTGGGTTGGTCCACGTCCAATAGAACGTATGGTTTTTGGGAGAATAGAGAAGAAAATCCCCCATTCTACATGTCTAGATTCTTGCTTAAATACAAACTTTATTACCTTAAAACATGATCTATTTTTGCCAAATTTCCTTCTAAATATGCCTTTTTTCAATGAGGTCCCAAAACTACGAAGTTGGTAAGTAAATAAATGCCTTTACTATCCCGTCACCGTCACATTAGAGAAAACCTGAAACCCCCCCCCAAAACCCAAAATATATATATATATATATGTGTGTGTGTGTGTGTGTGTGGTGATGGTGTTATATGTATGATCCTAGAAGAGAGCAATTTTCACGTATCATATTCATTTTGTTAGCAAATCTTAGTTAGGCCCTTTTCTTTCCATGTCCCGCTTTCTATTCTCCACATATATAGATATATAAAACGCATAAAAAAAAAAAAGTACAAAAACCGAACACCCCTTCTCTCATCTCAACAACTCCCTGTCTGTCCAACTTAAGCTTAGGTGAGAGAAAATCAAAACTCTCATGATCTCTTTCTAATTCCCTAGACAAACTTAGAGAGAGAAAGAGAAAGAGATCAGAGATCAGAGAGAGAGAGAGAGAGAGAGATGGCAACGAAAATGGGAAGAAAAAAATGTGTAATATCATGGCTAATGATAATGGGGTTATTAGGAAACTTGGTGAAAATCCAAGTGAAGGGAGAGAACCACTCTCCACATCCACATCGTGAGTACCACCATCTCCGCAAAATGCAAGCTTTTAAGGCCTCTCTTGTCAAGAAGCACGATTCTTCTGCTTCTCCTTCTCCACAGGTAAATCAGATTTTAATCTTAACTAAAATAATCTTGTTCTTTCTTGAACTTCGTTAAATAATAACGTTTGGTGTTTAATTATTATTATTATTAGGGGGAGGGTGGTAGTCCAAGTCCAAGTCCAAGTCCAAGTCCAAGTCCGAGGGTGTACCACGTAACGGCGTTCGGAGCAGATCCGACGGGGAAAACAGACAGCACAGACGCGATTCTCGAGGCAATGGCGGCTCCTTTTGGAGCGCCAACGGAGGGGTTCTTGATGGAAGGCATCGCCAATCTCGGCGGCGCAAGAATCGATCTTCAGGGCGGCCAGTACCTCATCAGCCGTCCCCTCTGCTTTCCCTCCGCCGGCGCCGGCAATCTCGTCGTATGTTACCCTTCACTCTCTGTCTCTCTCAATTCTTTTTTTTTTTTTTTTTTTGGTGATTTGTCGTGTATGTTAATAAAAATTGTTGTTTGTTTTGATTTAATTCTGGTAGATGCTGGGATATGACCTACCTAATAAAAGTTCTATATTGATTGTGCCACGTGGCATTCAACGAGGGTTGGATTAAGGAAGGGCTTGTCCTTATTTTACCTTCTCTCTCCCTCTCTCTCTCTCTCTCTCTCTTCATGCTCGGGGTCTGTTTGCTTTTTTGTTTTCCTTTTGAGGCAAAAAAATGGTCGTCGCTTGTTCGTGGGAAATGTTTTTGTTTTTACTTTTCTCCTAGGAGAAAGTGTAAATATTATTTTTAAGTAATTTAATCGCGGGTTGATAGAAAATCCCGGGTTGATAGGCTAATAAAGGTTCCAGTAGGTCCATTTTTTTTTTTTTTTTTTTTTTTGTTGATAGAGAGAAATCCTAAATATGGTGGTTCAACATGTTAGTGGGTCCACCTCCTACCATAGCTTGAAATTAAGAAGTCATTGACAATGGTTCAGTGGCAGAGACACGTGGCATTCCACTAGGGGCTCTCGCAATTTTTTTTCATTTTGTATCTTTTTTTTTGGTTGAAATTTATTCATTGATATTAATCCTCTCCATTGGATTATTATTTATTAGCATTATTCACAGAAATCATGGTTTGGGTCTCATTTTGTGTTCCAATTACAACTTATCACACGTGATGGTTGAAAAGTTGGTCGTCTATATGACTTGTTGGAACATGTTCATTATTCTTCCCTTATAAGAGTTATTTTCTTAGTCGTTAGGGAAAAGTTGTTCTCAAGTTTGGAAAATCATACAAGTTTTCCCACGAATATTTTGAAGTGTAAGAATATGGTTCATTCAACAAGTTATGAAAAGTATAACAAAGTTTTTCTTCTAGCCAAGCCAAACTTATTTAAGACTTATTAGATTAGTCTCAATACTTTTAAGTTTGTAAAACTTTGATTATTGTTCTTTACTCTTTTTTTTTTTTTTTTTAATTAGGGTGACTCCAAACTATTAAAACCGTTAATATATTAGTGTTTTTTGTTGTTGTTAATTTATGGACATAATCTGTTAGTGAGAGCATCATATTTTTACCAAATTAAATGAAAAGGAAATATTTAAAAAGTTTAAGATTATTAAAACTATGAAAAAAAATAATATGAATTAAAGTTGTACAAACTAAAAAATTTAAAGATTAAACGATCAATTTTATATTTTTTTTGTAAAGCTACGGAATTGTGACTTTGACAACCTTTTTTTTTTTTTTTTTTTTTTAACCCGACTTGAATTTGCTGGTGAAACAGATCCATGGAGGAACACTAAAAGCGTCTGATGATTTCCCAACCGATGGATACTTGATCGATTTATCTTCTTCGTCTTCCACAAGGAAAAACCAACAAAACAACAAGACCTCGTTTAATGCTCAGCTTTCTTCCTCATCTTTCAACTATGAGTACATTACACTTAAGGACCTAATGCTGGATTCCAACTTCAGAGGAGGAGCCATTTCGGTCATAAACTCGCTCCGAACGAGCATAGACAACTGCTACATCACTCATTTCACCACCACCGGCATCCAAGTCCAGCAAGGCCATGAGACATACATCCGAAACTCGTTCCTCGGCCAACACATCACCGCCGGCGGAGACCCCGGGGAGAGGAACTTCACCGGCACGGCGATCGTTCTAGCGGGAAACGACAATGCTGTCACCGATGTGGTGATATTTTCCGCAGCCATTGGAGTAATGGTCTCTGGCCAGGCCAACACACTTACTGGCGTTCATTGCTACAACAAGGCGACCGGTTTTGGTGGCACCGGGATTTACTTGAAACTACCGGGCTTAACACAAACCCGAATCGTGAATTGTTATCTGGATTACAACGGAATTGTTGCTGAAGACCCGTTTCAGCTTCTGATCTCGAACAGTTTTTTCCTCGGCGACGGCTGCGTTGTTCTGAAATCGGTGAATGGGGTGGCAAATGGAGTCAATATTGTGGACAACATGTTTAGTGGATCGGGAAAAGGGGTTGAAATTGTTCAACTGGACGAATCAAAAGGGCCTTTTAAGGAAATTGACCAAGTTGTTGTGGACAGGAACAATGTGAAGGGAATGAAAATGAAGGCTACAGTTGCAAAAGGGGCTGCTCAAGGGAATGGAACCTCTTGGACGGTTGATTTTAATGGGGTACTTCTTTTTCCTAATCTTATTAGGTATGTCCAGTATTCTTTGAGCACTAGTAGTGGCAGTGGATTCCCTAGCCATGTTCTTCGGAATTCGTCAGAGAATCGTGTCGTTATCGAGTCAAATGTGGCCGTTCCGGCGAGTGTCTTTGTCACGGTCAGTCAGGGAGTGGCGATTTCATGAAGCTAGATAGCTAACATATATTCACTAGATAACTGTGAATATAACCGAGTCATTCTCAAGTTTAAGATAGTACCATATGAAAAGTAGAAGAACAGAGTATATTTGCAATGTGGTTGGAGGCCAATTATAATTATACATAATAATAATACATACATACAAAAATACAAGATGTTTTGCGTAAAGTTTCTTGATTTGGGTGCTACTGAATATTGTTGTTGACTTGACAAGAGATTCAGAACACCAAAGTCCAATCTATTTTTCAGTTTTTCAACTTTGGCAATTGGTATTGTAATTTTTCTATCTCACATATGAACATAGGAAAAAATGCATATTCCATTGAAATGTAGGAAATTTATGCATTTTAAATATTGTTGTGTCAATGCTAGGAAAAATATTAATTGATGATAGAGGTTGATTTCCAAAGAAGATTACTATTTTAGGAAAATTATTCAAATTGCTGTGCCGCTTTATTATTTTCCTATAATAAAATGTAAAATCCACATTTTTTTTAAAAAAACTTTTTTTTTATCGGAAATGAAATTTTGAACTGACTGGAAAAGCAGAAGACTACAAGATCCGCAACTAACAATGCGGTCGAGCATAAATAAGGGGCATCTTCTGGTACTGTAATTATATTTTCTAGCACCGTACCGGGAGTTTGTTCTGAACTTTGAATGGCCAAATCGCCTCCGCAGTTGCGACGTAGAGGGGTGCATTAAATTGTTGGTAACCGGTTGAACCTGGAGAATTTGTAAGGGCGGATATTATCTATAATGAATAAAGATATATTTTTTTTCTTTTGTACATTTTTTATTATTTTACCCCAAATCAAAAAATTATTAAAAAAAAAAAATCACCTTATAGCACCTGTTTACCGCCCTCATCTACTAATGTAAGATTGCGAGTCACAACAATTCTCATTGGAAAATACAAGATTTTACCAGAACGATGAAAAAACAAGTTTTCAACATGGACGCGAAGTTTTTTGATATTTGTTGTCGAATTAAAAAAGGACAGTTGGTTGATAATCTTCTTGGTGCCGCCGTTCTTAAGGAAAACTTTGATAGTTGGTTGAGGACAATCAATTTTTCATGTTAGAAGAGTTCTAAATGAAGCATAAACTATGCATTACCAATTAGTAGGATTCCGTCTCTTAAACATCGTAAAATTTTTAATAATAGTAATAAAATTTTGTTGCTGGAATGGTAAATGTACTTATTTTTTAGGGAGATTTGCGAGAATGTCTTAAATGGGGCATCTCCTTATAATTTTGCACACCATAAAAGTGAAGTTGATAATTTTACCTTTTCATAACATTTAATTAAATTATTAAATGAAAATATAGTAAATAGACAAAAATATTCATATCTCTTCATTTTCTTCTCTTTTTTATTTATTGGACTATTTTTTCTATATCTTCAATTCCGTTCGCCGTCATCGGCCAGTCGTCGGAATTTTTTTTCCCCATATTTCAACAAAGATGATCAGATGTATCTAGCTCTGGTCACCAGCATCGAGGTCGGTCGCTGGAGATTCTATTAGAATCCAAAATGGATTCTAACAGAATATATTTTTTAGATTTCAACAAAGAAGGTCGGATGTATTCGGCTCCGGTCGTCGGAGAGATTCTGTTAGAATCCAAATTGGATTGTACCAGAATCCGAGAAGGCAAAACAGATTCTGTCAGAATGCAAAATGGATTCTATCATAATGCAAAATGGATTCTACCTGAATCCGAGAAAGCAAAATACATTATAATAGAATACAAAATAGATTATGATAGAATGTAAAACGGATTTTGATATATATATATTTTTTTTTTGCATCTCTGGTTGAAATACAAAATCATTAATGTTTTTATTTTCACCCTACAATACCAAAAATTTTCTCGGGAAACAAACAGAATCAAGAAAACCGACAAACAAACCACAAAAACAAACCAAACCACAAAAAATAAATTTCTCAGCAAACAACCCACCGAAAACAAGCAAATTGAGTCACAAGAAAAATAACACATGCTTCTAATGCTAGTAAGTTATCAGTTTTAACAAAATTCTTGGTCAAACAAGAACAACATGCAGGGAGTGGCTTTGAACGTTTATAGAAAAGAGTTCAAAGGGTGATTGCATGCTTTTTCCCTTAAATTGGTGCTAAGGAATGTAAATAATTACTAGCAATAGGTTAATTTTTTCTCAGGTGCTCATGGTAAATCCTAAATCCTAGGAGGCTTTACAAAATATACAAAAACTCAATTTACTCTCTTCAATAAAAAAAAAAAAAAGCACAATGTAGAGTCCTGTCCAAAGATGATTCATCAATTCCTTCAAAAACAAACCTGAAGCAACATAAATGCATTCAAATCATACAATCCAAAATCAAATCATACAAGACGTCATTGTGCATACAAAAAAAGTTGTTCCAGCAAAAATTGATCAATTCTCATCGTACTAATTCAAATATAAGCTAAATGGTGTTGATGCCTGAAATTTGACATGGCTGAGGCTTAACCCACATCTTGCAATGTGGGCCAAAAGCGGTATGTGGACTCAAGCCACGCTTCGGGGATCTTTGAGTGGGCTGTGGTTTGGAAGGCAAAGAAACATGAATGGGCCCATTTATTCTGTCCAATTAGACTCTTATCCCACTTGGGAGGCTTTGAGTCTATGAGGAATCAGAATCATATGGGTTGTGGAGAACTTTAAAAACCCCTCAAAAGCTTTAACCTAATCCAATAAGCCTAGATAAGCACATTACATCTAATAGAAGCCTAATATATGCCCATAAAATATCTCATTTTTCCTCTGCAGATTAAGACTTTAAAGCTTGTTAATATGGGAATCAACAATACACCATTTAGGTGAGACCTTTCCCTACCAAAAGCGTCTAGTGTGCCTGGAAAACACCTGAAATAGTACTCCTGAAGTGTTTGACTAGCTAGCTACCTCTCCAGGCACCCATTACCAACGCAACTCTCCTTGACCACATTCAAATGGTCAATGGAAGAGTTTTCCCACCTCCTGAAGCAACCATTCCGGGAAAGAAAAGGAAACTATGGACAGAGAAACCCCCAACTAGAACCTCCAAGTGGAAAACCTCCAAACTGAACTAGAAAAAATTTGGTTGCCATTAAATCCTCTTCCTCCTGTAAATACCACACTATTTCACCCTAAATGGGGACCTTCAACCCAGAACACTGCAAACAACCATTCCATCATCTCCATTCACGGCCAAGGGAGGATACCTTTTCTAGATTAGGTGGCTTCCTCGATAGACATTGTATTTTCGAGAACATTGTATTTTCTACCTCACTAACCATTCCTGACCACATCATCAAATCCCACATTCCCTTAACATTTCTAACAACCATCCCTTTTACGTTTCACTCACCATTTCCGGCCAAGACAGGTGATCCGTTCTACTTCAGGTGGCTCCATTGACAGAGGCACACCTGAAGCATGGAACAATCACAAATACCATCATAAGATTAGCATTTCTCTCACCATTCCTCACCCATAACAAATAGCCAATAGAGGATACTCTTTTCAATACACCATGAATTTCAGCGACATCTTTGATGGCGGAGATGTTGGAAAAACAGTTCAGATATCAGAGTTACGACGCAGCAGAAGTTTTAAAATTTTTATGCCGATTCAGAAAAGAAGCTCATGATGTATATAACAATAAATTAAATACATGATCAAACGTACCTTATTTCTCGGATTCCAGAATTGCTAGAGCGTCAACCAATGTGTCTTCTCTACTATTCTAGTCCCCACGTCTCAGAGTGTGTGTGGGCACACGTGCTATGAATCCAAGTGACCGGTAATTCTTCCGAAGTCGAGGTCCCACTTTCTCAATCCCGATGTACCTTGATGAGAATTCGATCTGGGTTCGTTCTTCAAAACTACAAAACAGGAACCGGTTAACCTTCTATGAAAAATATCACTCGGCTTAACCTTCCTCACAGTTTTGATTCAATGAAAATTTCTCTCTTTTTCTCACACCCAAGAAGGAAGAATTTTCTCAAGCACCAAAAACTAGTTTTTGGTGTTTTTTTCTCTCTCCCAAAAACCGTCTACCTATTTGAGTGTATGATGATAGTTGGCTTTTTCAAGAACCCCTAGCCTTTATATAATATTCCGATCATTTTTCAAAAATATCTCCTACTTGAAAAATAATTAATAATTATTTTTCTGGATAATCTTTTGAACCAAAGGATCATTCAAATTTCGGGCTAGGTTCTTTAAACCTTATGGACGATTTTTTGCTAGGAGAAACTCAAAAAATTCGTGCTCCACCTAATATGGAGATTGATTGGTGGTTCAAATTTAAATCAAGAATCTAGACTAGTCAAAAAGTCCTAATCTTATCTAGATTCAAACTCCTTTTAAACCTTTGAATTTAAATAAGATTCTCTTATTTGATTTTAAATAAATATTTTCAACAAACTTTATCCATATTTAATTAATTTAAATAAATTGAATATTTTAGATTTCCTTTCCATCAAAAAAACGTGAACCATTCTTTAAGAAAAGAAAATCTATCAAATAAGATCCATTATTTAAATCAATTAATAATTTAATGTTTGGAATATATTTAAAAATTTTTGAAACAAAATCTTCTTCCCTCCATCCATTAAAAAACCGTGCACTATTAATTATGAGAGAAAAATTTTGTTTTCAAAAATCAAATAATTCAAACACAATCTTATTTCCAAAATTCAATTAACCAAAATAATTAACAAATAATTATTTTATTTTCAATCAATCATATGTTGACAAATCACATTATTTGTCTACATTAATTTCACATGTCCAATCCTTTTCCGGGACTGCGTGTAAGAGAGTACTATGTCTCAATAGACAATTTTAAATTCCCATTTTATTTACCGATCTCATTATGAACAAATCCCGAGACACTTCATGGAACTATATGAGCTAGTAGAGGGACCCGATGGAAATATGTAAAGAGGCTCCTATAATTGTGAAAAATAAATCCCGGATTAATTTTTCATCAATTATCAACTTCATGACTATTCTATTAAAAGTCTGAAGCTGAACTCCCGTTTACATACCGTATTACGAAAGCTCTCTAACGCAGTGCTTCTTCCATGATTTATTCATCGCTTACTTAATCCCCATGTGTTATTCATGATTGAATTAAGGATTTTTTCCGTTTTACCTTTTCAATCATTTTAACTTAAAGTTTCATTATTCTCCATTGAAAGAAGCCCCAATTGTAAAGCCATACAATCGGTAAACCATCAGAGAACACAAAGTAAACCGATGACCAAGATCTTATTATATTATCTTTCAATTTCTGAATAATGCCTTTAAGTAGACAACATGTACTATCATTAAGATAGCTATGGATTCCGTATCTATGAATCTTGATTTCTCCATCCATAAGTCATACACCTAAAACACAAGTATATTGACCATCAATTATCAGTGTTTCACCTATAGTGGATCAAAGTGCATAAGTCATGGATGCGAACTCAAGTATTCATTTCAGGATTAAGATTAATGGATGATGATAATCAAAGCATCATTGATTCTTATAAACGGAATTATTAAACCGAATCAATTAATACCTTAGGTCCAGTCCAATGTCATACCTCAATACTGGTATACATTAAAGTTTCTACTCGGAATGTATCCGATGGTCAAGATAAACCATCCCTCCAAGGAAGTAGACAACCTTTACAATCTTATCATGAATAAGATCCTTAAATCTTATTCCATCGATTGCGGACTATTTATTTAAACTGTTATCAAATTATCACGTCTTCTATGTATACCCCGTATACATAGGGTAATCCGATATATTACGAACAACCTAGGAGTATTTTATGTTTGCTCAAAATAATCATACAATCAACAAATGAAAGTAAATAGAACACAACTTATTAAATATGAATGACCTCTTTTATTAATATCAAAATGTCATATTTACAGAAAATCCCTATAATTGATTTTTTATCCTTAGGGCACATATAGATCCCAACAGAAGAACCTCTAGAATAGGCGTTCCCAAGTATACAACCACTTCGATTCGCTTTATTCCAGCTCTAATACATATCGCCATCAACCCTTTAAATACAATTAGCAACCATTAGCCTCACCCTTCACTCACCTTACTCGGTCAAGAGAAGGAAGACCCTTTCTAACTAGATCATTCAAGTGACGGAGTGACACCTGAAGTACAGAGTCACCCTTATGCACTCTACGTTTCAGGCCTCACTCACTACTTATAACAAGACCACATGTCCAAACCCGCATATTAAGCATCAAACAAACCTTCCATTCACCAAAAAAATCTTTCCACAAATCATTCATGTTCTTCTCCCACATCATATGGCCATCTCAATATCCCCTTTATTGAGAAGTCTTCATCCACACTGGTCAGAATCGCAACGGGTGTCGCCCTCGGAACCGTCTTCCTTGGGGTCATCTGGATTTAGCTCGTCCCCGTCGGGACCAACATTTTGGCTTGCAAGAGAGAGCACTACGAACGCACCTACTGGTTGTTCGGGTGTTCTGTAACGCCCCGACTTACATCATCTACGTAGGGGGACTACTACGTAGACGTGGGCCGTCATCTTACTTACTTAACTTAATTCTTAACAAAAAGCTTTAAGCTTGCTGAAAATTCCAGAGTAAATTTTTTTTTTCTCTCTTAAACTTTATTTTAAAACTCTTTTACTCTCAAACTTAAATTTGACTTAGTCTCATACTTATTCTCATACATAAAACTTAACTTATCTTCATACATATTCATATGTACTCACCTGAGTACCAAGATCGTGGACCAGACCCGACCTAGCGCGGATCGGTACAACACGAGGCAACTTGCTTGCCATACGTACTTGAAACTTTTCTTAAAACATACTATTGCTTCATTATAACATAAGAAAACACATTTTACAAACGTATTTTACAAAAACATATTTTCCAAAACCCGTGGCGGTTCCATTCCACATTTCACAGTCCGCAGCACCAACTCTCCACAGTATTGCAACACGTATTGCCGGTAGGTCGCTTACCTACAGCATGAACGTAAGTAATGAGCTAATGCCCAGTAAGTACAATATTCAATCCGCAAAACATTTTACGTGCAAGAATGCGTGAACCTATTATGTTTTCTTATAAGTCAATTATGCTTTCATTAACTTGGTTCTATTTTATTCCCTAACATGTCATGTCATATGTGCACGTACCGTGGTATATAGCTATGGAGTGGTTGGAGGCGGCCAATCCAAACCAAGTCAAACCATGAAACTAATCGTTTACATAGAGTGATTGGGGCAGCCAATCCAATCCAATTCAAACCATAGACCAAACCATTTTAACCCGCCCTCGTGGCAAGTCGGTGCGACACCATAACATTAACTTATCTTATCATATCTCATAACTTAATTTATTCTTACCATGTGATTTAATATTCGTGAACATGCTTCATGATGTCACGTATCCAAACATACAATATAAAAATAATCTCAATCATAACTTAAAACCTTCTAGCATATTACATCATAACATAATATATCATAACATAACTTACTATAACATAACATAACATATCATAACATAACTTCATAGCATAACATCATAACATAAGCTTCATAGCATAATTTTATAGCACAAGCTTATCATAACATAAACTTCGTAACATAACATACATCGTAGTATAAACTTATCATAACATAACTTGATAGCATAACTTATCATAACATAAGCTTCATAGCATAAGCTTATCATAACATCACTTCGTAGCATAACATAAACTTATCATAGCATATGCATCATAACATAAACATATATAAATCATGTAAATCAATACATGATTTCTTGAAAACATGCCATGCAACAAAAACGTTTTGTTCATGCTGTAAGCGGAGTTGTACTTACCTCTCATCCTACGCTCTTGGTCTATCGTTCCATCGAGGCACGATAACATGTCATATTCCTGTTTCAAACAGGACGTAAGATATGGATCGTCATATTTTATCATAAATCATAATTATTAAATATTGGTATCCCAACCAACAACCATAGTAATCATAGTTATAAATGATTATATGTTCCCCACATCTACTAATGAAAACTCGGTCGGTTACTAACCGTAACCTTAGTAACCTTAGAGCTCATGGCCCAACCAGACATAAACAGTAACTCGTTAGGTTACTATTCTTACTAAGGCCTTATTACTTATAGAGTAACAATCTACTAGATTACTATCGGTAACTATAGGATAAGACCCAATCCGATAACTCGGTATCCTAACCGGTTATTAAAGGTTATCATTTGCCTCAAATCCTATACAAACCGTATTTTAACACAACCATAACTTATAAGTAAAGACAGTTAAAACTGTCAAACTTAGAAAACACATCCTTAAAAACAGTTTCTTAACTTAAGTGTCAGTGCGTGTGCAAGGATTTCTTGCTTTTGCACTGTCTTTGAAAAACCTGTGCATGAACTTCCTATTTTCTGCACAGTCCCGGAAAATCAGATTTTACTAAAAAAAATCTGCTTAGAATCTGGGAAAACTTCCTTCATGGATCATTTTCACTTAAGACTCAAGACATGAGCTCTCGATTATAAAATTATTCTGAGAGTGAAACTTATAAAACTAATTATAAGTTCAATCACCAATTATGGTTGGATTTAATAAAAATCCGGCAGCATAACGGCTTATTTTCCTTAATACCCAAAATTTAAACCTGCAATAAAACCAGTTTATAGAAAGTTTCGGCACACCATAACTGCAAGATGTGCCATCCATAACACATTCATCATTTTAACATACAACATATCTCGATATAATTCAACTTCACTTAATTAACTTGAACATCAAATATACATATTGATATTCAATTCAAAGCATATAAATAGGCATGTAATCAATCCAATAAATGACTTAAAGTAGTCGAGATTACTACCGAGATCGTTTGACGATGTTCGGGTGAGTAAAATGATTCATGGTCGGCGTTCCAAACACCTTTTAATTTCGCGCGACTAAACTTTTAATCGACATTCTTAACCTTCAAGATTCCATATCGCAAATCTGAGGTTGTAAACATGTCCGGAACATCGAAAATAGGTCGGAAAGGCGATCTTCCAAAATTCGGCGACAGTTGACCGGCGTTGACCAGCTTTGACCGGCGTTGACCGGCGTTGACCGGCGTTGACCGTCGGCAAAAGGGACAGAGATGGGCACCGCTTCGAAGATCTCGACGAGAGGAACCCATTTCTGGTGTCCACTTCTTCAAACGACGTTCGGTTTTCTCTAAAAAGTAAGAAAACGAACTAGAAGATGGCTGCGGATCGGGAAAATTTCCGGCAACAATCGGAGTGGTGATGGACTGGGCTTTGTTCCTCTCGACGAGTGGAACTCAACGAAACCAACGGCTCGCAAAATAGAGGTCGGATTACACCGAAATCATGCTTGAAAGTTTATGTTACCGAAACTTTCAAGACACTTTTCCAGCGAACGGCGGCGAGTGACGCGGCCAAACTCCGACTCTTCGATGCTCGGGTGATCGGCTGCAAGGGTCACCGGCGCGTGCGACGGTGGCTAGCCGGAGTCGGCACTTCTTGTGACGGCCACGCCGTGCGACACCCATGGAGAAAGAGAATGAAAAAGAAGAGAGAAAGAGAGAGAAAAATGAAAAAGATGAGAGAATAAGTTTAGTTGGCTGAAGTAGTTTTCTTGTTTTACTTATTAATTCTCTTTTCTTTTTTTTCTCTTCTTTGCCCACGTCAAGTGTGGACTGACCACACATATTATGTGTGTGTATATATACATAAATATATTTATAGTTTCTTTTCTTCTCCTTATGATCCATTCCGATTTTGAAAAAGTTTCCTTCACGAAAGTTCTAGCTCTCAAAAAATCCTAAAACTTTCATGTTTTACGAAAAATTCAATTCGAACTCTAATAGGTTCATATTTCCGTTTGAACTCTCCTGGTCGTGCACAAATCCTGGGCACGGATCAGGCTCGGTTTTTCGTAAAAACGAAGGCCATTGGAGCCTTATTTTGGAAATCCGTCCGCGCTGCCCTCTAGGAAAAATCGTTCTCTACAATTTTAATGTTTTACGTTTTTCCCAATTCAGCCTCCAAGGGTCTCAAAATTTCGTTTTCAGATTGCTGCCCGGTTTTACCCGAAACTGGCAGTTTTGCTTGAAATCCGTTTTTAAGAAAAATCTACGCGCACACTACCTCAAACGGTCCCGTGCTTGACAAAACAACCTATTATGGTAAGTACAACTCTTATTATTGAGTCTCGTAGCTAATTAAACGAGAACTCAAATATATTCCGATATTTAACTCAGATCATGAGCTTTATATCGACATATATGGTTCAGACTTAAATTTTCCTTATTTCTAAGGAAATCATAAGTTCATCGAAATTTCGAGTTCTTACATGTTCGACCTCCCAACGTAGCTCGCGGTATCTCCGGCGGCACATTCCCTCGACACCAACTAGACGCTAGCTGGACCAACCGAAGGAGGCCATGAACACCTACCTTCCACGTCAGCACGACCACCACATAAGAGGCCCATCAAATGGCAATATATATCAACAATCATATGGAAAATCTATGGTAGACCTATTGTCGTATATAACAAAAGCAAACATAAACATTAACGTTTTCCACAAGACTTTATATACTGAATTTTATCTGATATGAATCATCTTCTATGAAATTACTAGATTAGCTAGTAATTACCAAACAGCATATCAACATACAATGAAGCAAAAGAAGAAACCAAAAATCAGAACTTGGAATTTGGCAGCAAAACAAATTCTTCAATGAATGCTTATCGGATTCTTCATACCAATTCAAAGATACATATACAAAAAAAAATAAAAAAATAAAAAAATAAAAATAAAAATCGTATGTCAATGCACATTCAATACACGAATAAAAAGCTATACATGAAAATGCATAAAACAATTATCGGAGAGGCTGGAGTTCGTCGCGACGTCTGGTCTGATCTCCGACGCCGATGCCGAGGATGAAGACGAGACAAATATGCCAAGAGAAAGAAGGATGCATCGTTTGTCTATTGCCGAGGCCACCACTCTATAGATCGAGATGGGATTCGAAAGCAGTGATGGGATCCAAGGCCGGATCTGCGGATATCCGCCAAGATCTGGCAACGCGTGACTTTCCTCAAGCTCCAACATCGTAGCGACGGATTTCGCGAGGCAAGAAATTGAGATGCCGAGATCGGCCGAAGAAGGAGGTGCAAAAAAGAAAGAGACTGGGATGGCTAGGAAGGAGGAGAGAGAGAGGGAAGAAAACGGCTGGAGAGGGAGGAGAGGGAGACGAAGATGGTCTTAGAGGGAGATGGAAACGGCCGGTGATGGAGGAAAGGGGGGGAGAGAGAAGTTGTAGAACTGAAGAGAGAGAGTGTGAGAGAGAGACTTTTAGAGAGAGAAGGAGAACTGATGAGAGAGAAAAATAAATGAAAAATGAAATCCAAATATAAACTCAGGGGGTAAAATCGGAAATTTTTAGAAATAAATAAATAAATAAATTTGAAATGATAAAATTATTAGTTTTAATGTTAAAATGGGCAAAATTATAAATAGGTGTTCAAATAATAATGACTATTTCCCTAATTTTCTCTAATTTTATATATAATTTGTTTATCAATTAAAAAAAAAAAACATGTCTAAAGCTTCCATTAAAAAAAAAAGTAAAAAAAATAAGAGAGACAAAAATATAAAAATGTAAATATCAAAGAAAAAATTGGGAATCGCTGTGGTAGAGCCTTATTGAGAGGCACTACAGGTAGTTATCGTTTTATAGACTGTTAAGTTGAAATATAATAGTAGAAATATAAAGAAACACACAACTTTTAATAGACACTGGTACATTGAATAAAATTTTTTTATATACAAAGTTTTTTTTTTAAATGAAAGAAAAAACCACAAAATTCAACCAAAACTGAGACAATACCCTTAACCGTCACCTGCACTTGGCAGCCGGAGAAGCCGCTAGAGAAAGCCTGACATGCAGACTTGCAAATCTTGCCCCCAAGGCTGCCAGGTCGGGAAGGAGGGAGGAGGGTTTTGTTTGGGGGGGGGGGGGAGGGCGGCTGGCCTATCTTGTCGAACCGAGATCTGGGGGGCGAGGGGGGGCTTCGCCGAAGGTAGCGTTGGGGGGGGGGGGGGGGGCTCTTCTATCGTACCGAGATCGGGGGGGGGGGGGGGCGGCTTGCCTATTGAACATAGATCGGGGGCATTGGGGGTCTTCGCCGGAGGTCGCACAGGGTGGGCGGCTTCATAACAGATTGAAGCAGAGTTTTTTTTTTTTTTTTTCCATATCAAATCTTTTTTTTTTTTTGAGGATCAGATCAAAAATTTGAGGAAGGAAAAAAAATCAAAAAATATTTTAAATCTGAAATAAAATAAAAGATTGTATGTATATGAGACTATTAGATCATAATCGTTCATTTACTTACACAATCAATTTTAACCGTTGAATGGATCACTACTGATAGTGCTCCTCTTTGGAGTTCTATCACAGTCGTCTCCAAAAAAAATAAAAGGATACTTTTAGAATTCATAAAAAGGGAGAGTCTGCGATAGATTCTTGTTTAAAATAATAACCGGTAGAGTTCAATCGAACGGTAGAAAATGATAGTAGAATAAAATGAGTGGTAATGAAATAAGGTACATTTATGTTAATATAAGGTAACATACATACAATCTTTTCAAAATTTTTTTTTTCAATTTCAGATTTAAGTTTTTTCATCATCTTCTTTTTTTTTTCAACAAATGTTCCTCAAAATTCAAATCACCCATTACAATTCTGCAACTCTTTTCAGCAATTAACAACAAAGAAGAAACTTTAGAAGATTTATTGAGCTTTTACGGAGGATTGTTGAAAAATCTTTTTTCTTTTTATTTTCTCTACATCTCTCAAGTCTCATCTCCATTGTTACCGGGCCAAAAGCGGAAAACCTCCTCCCGCCGGCCATCGTTTAATGCCCACTATTGCCGACCACCTCTATCTTCGAACCGCGGCTCCAATGGCAAACAGGTTCTCGACGAGCTTCGTCGCTGCCGCTACAGATCTCGCCATTCAAAGGTTACCATTGCGGGGCTGTACTTGAATGGTGAGGGCAGTGGGTCGACGGTGGTGGGGGCTGTTCGTGAAGCCGATGTTTCAAGGCTACGGGGGGAGCAGAACAAGGACAGATCATCATTCAGTCTTTTTTTTTTTCTCCTTTTTTTTTGGTTTTGTTTTCCTTCAGATTTCCCATTCTCAGAAAGGTTTTTTTTTTTTTTAAGGAAAAAAACTCATGGTTTTGTTGATGTAATAGAAGCTTTTTTATTTTTTCATTTGCTAAGATGGTGTACTAGAAACTAGAAACTTGAAAGCACAGAATAAATGAAAGAAGAAAAAAAAATTATTATATGATTTTATGCAAGCTATAGCAGAAAATTTCAGTATTGAAGGTTATTCCTTTTCTATATTTGGACTAATATATTCGGAAAACAAAGACATTAACAAAAGTGATGTGAATAAAAAAAAATTGTGAAAATGGCATATAGTGTTCTTTTTTTGGTTTTTCTTTTCCTTGGTAGATAATGGCTTTCAGTGTTCTTGTGCATGTTATGAAGGTGTTTTCTTCCGGGAAAAAAAAGTAAGAAGAGAAATAAGAAGATGGGCTACAAGCTGTAAGGTGTTTTAATGGTTTTGAAGAAGATGAATAGGCATTCTCTTCAAAGATTGTGCCAAAGAATTGCTGCTTTTTGTGGGGCTGCACAAATTCGAAGATGCCACGCAAGAGCAGGTAGTATTTCTCGGTGAATAATGGGGAAACCGTATATTTCAAATTTTTTTAATTTTTTAGTATGTAATACTGCGAGTTAGGACATACTATAGTTATCATGTATATGTAATACTTTAACCGACGGCTTGAAAAAAAAGCTCTATGGTAATTACTCTCAATAAAGTTCTATCACAGTTGTTCCCTTATAAAAAAAAAAAAAAAATTGAAATGTATATAAGAGAGAGAGATGTGTAGAGTTAAGAGGGGTGCCAACAAAATCACAAAAAAAAAAAAAAAAAAAAAAAATTTATACCAAATAAGAAATATTTACATAAGTAATATTTTTATTAAAAAAAGCCACAAACCTAATATTAACAAGAAGTTCTAAAAATAGACAAGTTTATGAATTTGTATCAAGTGGGATTCCATTTTGAGTTGCCTTTAAGGGATGGCAAAAAACAGAAGCTTGGGAGAGGATTGCTTGCCCATCCTTATTCTCAATCGTTAAAACCATCCCATCCCTGTCAAAAAAGGGGCAGGGGCGGGGATTCCCCGTTGAGGAAGGCTTTCCTATACCCATCCTTTTCCGTTATTATAACCATGCATGTCGAAAATTGTATAATATATATATATATATATAT
Organism: Ficus erecta; assembly: GCA_008635985.1. Taxonomy (NCBI): domain Eukaryota; kingdom Viridiplantae; phylum Streptophyta; class Magnoliopsida; order Rosales; family Moraceae; genus Ficus; species Ficus erecta. Next base: position 66,792 of record BKCH01000305.1, on the reverse strand, counting down.
TTTTAAATTATACAACTTAAAACAAAGAATAAATATCATATACTAATTAGTATTAGCAAAATAAGATCATCTACTAAAAATTAACTTTTTATTTCCTTCTTTTTTTTTAAGTGAAAAAGATGTAGTTAGTAATGATCTTTAAAATAAAACTAAAACATTCTAATCAAGTTTAAAAAGTTGGCATATATATATTAGCATATCATAAATATATGATATTACAGGGTGAAGGTGGGGCAGGATACTTATCTCGTTCCCGCCCTGCTTTCAATTCGGAGAAAAGACTTCATCCCCATCCTCGTCCTCATCTCCAAATATGATCCCCCATCACCGTTTAATTCAGATCAAAGCCCGCCGAGAAATATTACTTGTCTTATTGTCTTATCTCACCACGTCCACCAATGGTGGACATTACAACAATAAACCTAATACATTTCCCATTTAATAGGCTTTGATAGTGAAAAGACAAATTTGAACAACTTTTCTCGTGTGGGACTCATAAACAAAAAAATCTTTAGGGAGGTTCGGAGCTGCCACTCCAACTGAAAATTTTCAAAATTTTTTTTGTCTTTTTCTCTAAAAATAAATCGATTTAGTATTAAGATATCTAAATCTCTCTTAAAACATAAACTTTAAAAGTCTAGAACTCTCTTATTGTAAGTCAAGATAAGATGATTTTATTTTAAATTGCATAGAATGACGAGACAAATGAAAACAATAATTAAATTACTATTTTTTCTCCTAACACATTTCAAGTTTAAACACTTTTTATCTCCATCAAAACATTTTCATAACTCTAATCAAAGTATATGCTCCAAACACCCACTATGACATTGTTCTTACTAATCAAATCCAACGATTGAAAAAGTATACAAGCATATTTAAATGGTCGTACCGTACACTACTACAAATTTGGCATTCCATGACGGTACATCAACGACCGTTTTCTTAAAAACCGTCGTGAAAAATTCGAAAAAACACGGAGCGGAAAAAATTTTCCGAAAACCGTCGTGGAAATGCAGGATACCACGACCGTTTTAAAAGACCGTCGTGGAAACGGCAGCTTCCACCTGGGGACCGTCGTGGTATCCCAGGATACCATGACGGTTTTTATGTGGGACCGTCGTGGTATCCAGGGATACCACGACGGTTTTTAAATGGGCTTGTCGTGGTATGGTCTTAAAATCAGCTAGAATGTGAAATTTTCCCATATTACACGACGGTTAAAAAACCGTCGTGGAATCTCAAAAGATTCCACGACTCTGGATTCCACGACGGTTGAAAAACCGTCGTGGAATCGATACCACGACGGTTAAAAACCGTCGTGGTATCCCCTTTTTCTAGTAGTGGTAGGGGTCTCATGAGATGAGTTACCATCAAAGAGTTAATTGGTTGTAAGTTTCCTAATTAACCTTCTTCTACAAAGTACAAACAAACCCCTTGGATTCTTGAGAACCAACCAAATGAGGACCTTTTATTTATTATTTTTTTTGGCTGAGGGAGGCCCCATATATATGAGCTACAATTATGCAAATGAACTACTGACAGCAAATTGTCTTCTTTCTCAGTTGACTTGACTTGAGTTTACGCTGTTTTCTTCATTATTGGCCAAGGGAATAGATTTGTGTTTCTTTTTATCTTTTCTTTCTTTCTTTTTTTATTGAATAGAACAGATCTCTTTGTTCTTCAGTCTCTTCTTCCAATAATCTGCAATTCATGGATTCTGATAACTCCTCCGTGTGATCAACAAACACTTCTGTTCAGAAAGGTATGCCTATCTAAAAGAGATTAGGGAAAACTGATTATTATTTCATATCTTTGAATGATACAATACAAGTGTATATATACACAACCTTCGGCTTCTATAAGAAGAAAAACAGAAACTAATTCCCTAAAATCTGCTATACAGCTATACAGCAATTACCCAAAACAATTGGGAAACAATCAAGCAATCTATATATGGAAAGATGAGAATTCGGTATCAAACAGAATATTCCCACACTCCCCCTCAAACTGGAATGTAAATATTTGTCATTCCTAGTTTGTTCACCATGTCTTCGAAATTCGGTTTGTGGAGACTCTTTGTTAGAATGTCGGCAGTCTGTTCCTTAGTAGGAATGTATATCATGCAGAAGCTTCCATTGTCAATTTTTTCTCTGATAAAATGACGATCCACCTCTACATGCTTTGTTCGATCGTGATGAACTGGATTGTGGGCAATACTAACAGCTGCCTTGTTGTCGCAGTAGAGCTTCATAGGAGAATTACTTGAGATCTTCAACTCTTCCAGTAGTCTTCCAAGCCAAATTCCCTCACACATACCATGTGCTAATGCTCGAAATTCTGCCTCTGCACTGCTTCTAGCTACCACTGGTTGCTTCTTACTTCTCCATGTTACTAGATTGCCCCAAACATAAGTGCAATATCCTGATGTTGATCTTCTGTCTACTGAAGAACCTGCCCAATCTGCATCAGTATAAATCTCCACAGCCTTGTGATCATCTTTTCTGAAGAATAACCCCCTTCCAGGAGTCTTTTTCAAATACCTCAGAATCCTATAAACTGCCTCAAGATGTCGCTCTTTGGGTGAGTGCATAAATTGACTAACAACACTCACGGCAAAGGCTATATCAGGACGGGTATGTGACAAGTAAATAAGTCTGCCCACTAACCGTTGATACGGCTCTTGATCAATATCCTTTCCACCATCAATCCCAAGCTTGGCATTAGGCTCCATAGGTGTCTCAGCTGGTTTACATCCCAACATGCCTGTTTCCTGAAGTAGATCAAGAACGTACTTCCTCTGAGAAACAGAAATTCCAGAACTGCTTCTGGCAACTTCCATACCCAAGAAATACCTGAGAGCACCTAGATCCTTCAACTCAAACTTGCTTGCAAGATACCCCTTTAATGATTCCAACTCAGGTTGATTATCTCCAGTAACAATTATATCATCTACATATACTATAAGAATTGCTCTCTTACCATCCTTAGAGTGTTTGTAGAAGATAGTATGATCAGATTGTGCTTGTACAAATCCCCGTTCCTTCACACTTGAGTAAATTTCTCGAACCACTCCCTCGGAGACTGCTTCAAGCCATAAAGAGACTTTTTCAGCTTACACACTGATTCTCCCTTTTCCTCAAATCCTGGAGGAGGATCCATATACACCTCTTCATGCAAATCCCCATTTAGGAAAGCATTTTTCACATCTAGCTGCTGAAGTGGCCAATCAAGATTAGCTGCTAGAGATAGGAGTACTCTTACCGAGTTGAGTTTGGCTACTGGAGCGAATGTCTCTTTGTAGTCTATACCATAAGCCTGAGTGAAACCTTTGGCGACTAATCTTGCTTTGTACCGGTCGACACTGCCATCTGCATTAAACTTGACTGTGAACACCCACTTGCATCCCACAGTTTTTTTTCCGCTAGGCAGCTTCACAATCTCCCACGTGCCATTCTTCTCCAAAGCTCCCATTTCTTCTTGAACTGCTAATTTCCACTTGGGATCTGCAAGAGCCTCCTTAATATCTCGTGGTATCGTAACACCCGTTAGAGTAGTAGTGAAGGCTGAAAAACTAGGAGACAAGTTCTCATATGAGACATAATGCGAGATTGGATGCTGTGTACAGGACCGTGTACCTTTCCTGAGAGCAATAGGCAAATCCAGATCTGAGCTATTGATGTCAGTACCAGCCGAACTACTAGGAAGCTCTGAACCCGGGAGAAGGACCGGTTCAGACATTTGACCTTGCTGGGCATCAGGCTTGCTACTATTTCGAGAATGATTCCTGCGCGAATAAACAAGAAACTGGGGTCTTTGGGAGTTATCTCCCACTGAGTTTTGTTCTCCTGTTTCCAATATTTGATCATAATGTGGCATACTAGGTTCGGTTGGATTGGGCAAAGGTGGTAACTCGGTAATTTGAGGCAAGGTGGGCTGCGGCAAAGGTGTTGAAGAATCCCAAGATCCATCTTCTCCTAGAATCTCCCCCTGAAGATGAGAGCTAGGAAAATACGGTTGAGTTTCATGAAAGGTAACATCCATTGAGACAAACATACGACGAAGAGAAGGTGAGTAGCATTTATACCCACGTTGTGTCGAAGAGTACCCAATAAAAACACACTTGGTTGCCTTTGGATCAAGTTTTGAACGATTGTGAGAATGGATATGAACAAAAGCTGTGCATCCAAAAATCCGAAGGGGAACAGAAGAGAAAAAACGGAACATGGGAAAGGTTTGTAGGAGGACAGACATGGGTTTTTGAAATTGGAGGACTTTTGAAGGCATTCGGTTGATAAGATGTGAGGCAGTTAAGATGGCTTCACCCCAGAGGTACTTTGGAACATACACAGTAAACATTAGGGCTCTAGCAACCTCTAGTAGATGACGATTTTTCCTTTCTGCTATACCATTTTGTTGTGGTGTATCAGTACAGGAACTCTGATGAATGATACCATTGGTTGCTAAATAATCACCTAAGATAGATTTAAAATACTCTATTCCATTGTCGGTTCTTAAGGCTCTAATGTCGGTTTGGAATTGAGTTTTGATCATGGAGTGAAAGGTTTGAAAGATCTGTGAGACCTCGGATTTTTCTTTGAAAAGATAGACCCAACATACTCTAGTATGATCATCAATAAATGTAATAAACCATCTAGTTCCAGTAACATTTTTTACACGAGAAGGCCCCCAAATATCACTATGGATCAAGATAAATGGATGAGATTTTGTATAAGGTTTGACATGATATGAAGTACGTGTGTGTTTGGCTAATTGACAAATATCACAATGAAATGAACTAGGATTTTTATTACTGAATAAAACTGGAAACAATCGTTTAAGATAATGGAAATTTGGATGGCCTAACCTACGATGCCACATCATTACATCTTTATTGGAATCAGAAGATACATTCTCAGCAATTGCAGCCTGTTTACTCACACGTTCATTATTCTTGAAATAGTAGAGTCCGCCATCCTCCTTAGCAATGCCAATCATCCTCGCCGATCCCTGCTCCTGTATGTGACAAGAAGTAACAGAAAAATTAGCAGTGCAATTAAGGTCTTGTGTGAGTTTACTTATAGATACCAAATTGCATGCTAATTTTGGAACATGAAGAACTGAATTCAGGATAAGTTTATCAGACAGTCGGATAGATCCTTTTCCAGCAACACACGAGAATGTTCCATCTGCAATTTTCACTCTTGAGCTCCCATGGCATGGAGTATAGGAATGAAACAAAGATGAGTTACCTGTTATGTGATCGGATGCACCAGAGTCAAGTATCCAAGGAATGTGATTTTCTACATGATAGACAGTACCTTGATGAGCAAAACTACTTGTTGCTGTCTTGGGACTAGTTACTGTTTGCTGTTTCAGAAACTTAACGAGTTGTTCCAGCTGATCCTGATTCAGAGAGATCCCATTGTTGCCGTTATCCTCTGTTTTATCCCCTGTAGCAGCTTGAAACCCCTTGCTTTGAGGCTGTCTCCTTGGTCTTGCATCGGCTGGTCGTCCATGAATATCCCAACACCGGTCTCGAGTATGGCCAAGTTTGTTGCAGTGAGAACATCGTGGGCGCTGAGTGGATTTCTGATCACTAGGTCGATTCACACTACTTTTTATGATAAGTGCAGTGTTCTCAGCCGGTCTTTCCCCAAGAGAAGTTACAGATGAATCCCTCTTCTCTCCAAGCATCACCCGGCGTCGACTCTCTTCTCGGCGCACTTCAGCAAAAGCTTCCCCAATGGAAGGCAATGGTCTTCGGCCTAGAATTCGTCCTCGCACCTCGTCAAGGTCTTTGTTGAGTCCAGCGAGAAAGTCGTACAACCGTTCTTTCTCTAAGTGATTTTTAAACTTCATGTTTCCTTCGAGGTCGCCCCAGTCTGCTTCATAGTGCATATCCAATTCCAGCCATAGAGTCTGCAACACATTGTAATATTCGGTGATATCCAACTGACCTTGCCGAATATCCTTGAGTTTATTCTTAATCTCGAACACCTGTGAAGCATTCTCAAGGTCCGAGTAATTTTCTTTTACAGCATCCCAAATAGCTTTAGCGGTGCGAAGAAATAAATAAGTTCGGCTGATATGGGGTTCCATTGAATTAATCAACCATGCCATAACAATAGAATTAGTTAATTCCCAATTACCATAAGTCGGATCCGTCGGATTGGGCCGCTGAACCTCGCCTGTGATGTAGCCGATCTTTCCTCTCCCTCGGATCACCATAAGAACCGATTGGGACCACTGGAGGAAATTCTTGCCATCTAACCTGTGATTTGTGATCTGCAGTGATGATCCCTCGCCGATGGACTGTGCAGCCACCGTCGATATGACTGGACTGGGTGTGGAGAGGGAAGAACCATCCTTAGCAGCGCCTATTATCTCCTTCTCTGAACTCATTGTCGGGAAGAGCAGTGCCGAAAAACTCCTCTGGACAGCCGAAAAACTCCTTCTCTGGACTGACCGAAAATCCCGAAAAATTCCTCTGGACAGCCGAAAAACTCCTTCTCTGGACTGACCGAAAATCTCCTTCTCTGGACAGTCGAAGATCTCCTTCTCTGGGCTGGGCAGATTTCGGGACTGGGCAGGCGAGAAGTGGGATGAAGACTCGGGATGAAGGCTCGGGACTGAGCAGAGGAAAAGTGGTTAGAGAAAGTGGTTAGAGAAGAGGGACTGGGCAGATTTCGGGATGGAGGCTAGGGTTCCGACTTTTGCTCTGATACCATAAAAGAGATTAGGGATAACTGATTATTATTTCATATCTTTGAATGATACAATACAAGTGTATATATACACAACCTTCGGCTTCTATAAGAAGAAAAACAGAAACTAATTCCCTAAAATCTGCTATACAGCTATACAGCAATTACCCAAAACAATTGGGAAACAATCAAGCAATCTATATATGGAAAGATGAGAATTCGGTATCAAACAGAATATTCCCACACTATCATAATTTTCAAACCTTAACTTATTCGATTTCTCAGTTTGCACCTGCTTGGTTGTTTCAATGTCTCTCTGTTGCATTGCCGTTTCGATTACTTGTAAGGGTGAATAAATAATATTAAAGCTATTTTTTTTGTTCTTGCTCTTGTTAGTTTTACTGTTAAATAATCTTCATTGATCTGATATATCTCTTTGATCTTCCAGATTATCTCGTTTGTTCCAGTTGCCATTCTGGATTAGTCGGTCTGAAAAAAAAAAAAAAAACTGATTTTTCTTTTTTTGGGTTAGCATTCTTTTTCTGCTTCTATGATTATGTAGTCACCGAAAAAAAAAAATGAAGATAAAATATGCACTCCCGGTTTGCACCTGCTTGGTTGTTTCTTTGTCTCTATGTTGCATTGCAGTTTCGATTACTTGTAATGGTATATAAATAATATTAAAGCTATTTTGTTTGTTGTTGCTCTTGTTAGTTTTATTGTTAAATGATCTTCGTTGATCTGTTGTATCTCTTTGATGTTCCAGATTATCTCGTTTGTTCCAGCTGCCATTCTGTATTAGTCGGCTTAAAAAAAAAAGACTGATTTTTCTTTTTTGGGTTAGCATTCTTTTTCTGGTTTCTTCATTTACTTCTTTTTGTCTAGGATATTTTGCATCTATGATTCTGTAGTCACCAAAAAATAAAATAAAAGAGAATAAAATGTTCATCCCCGGTTTGCTCCTGCTTGGTTGCTTCTATGTGTCTCTTTTGCATTGCAGTTTTGATCACTTGTGATGGTGTATAAATAAAATTAAGGCTATTTTGTTTTTTGTTGCTCTTGTTAGTTTTACTATTAAATGATCTTCGTTGTTTTATTGTAAATCTTTTGTTTTCTAGATTGTCTCGTTTATTCCTGCTGCCATTCTGTTTCAGTCGGTCTATAAAAACCAAAACAACACTGATATTGCTTTGGTGGGATTAGTATTCTTTCTCTGCTTCTGTGATTCTGTAGTAAAAAAAACAAAAAACAAAAAAAAAAAAAAACAAAAACAAAAACAAAAACAAAAACAAAAACAAAAAACAAAAAAAGAAGATAAAATGTGCACTCCCGGTTTGCTCCTGCTTGGTTGTTTCTATGCCTCTCTGTTGCATTGCAGTTTCAATCACTTGTGATGGTGTATAAATACAATTAAAGCTATTTTGTTTTTTTGTTGCTATTTTTTGTTTTACTGTTAAATGATATTTGTTGATCTGTTTTTTCTCTTTTGTCTTCCAAATTGTCTCGTTTGTTCCAGCTGCCATCCTGTACCAGTCGGCCTAAGAAAACAAAAACACCGATATTGCTTTGGTGGGGTTAGTATTCTTTTAATTCTTCTATGATTCTATAATCATTAAAAAATAAAAATAAAAAGCTAAAATGTGCACTCTCGGTTTGCACCTGCTTTGATGTTTCTATGTCTCTCTGTTGCATTGCAGTTTCAATCATTTGTGATGGTGTATAAATAATATATAAAAGCCATTTTGTTTGTTCTTGCTCTTGTTAGTTTTACTGTTAAATGATCATCATTGATCTGTTGTATCTCTTTTGTCTTCCAGATTATCTTGTTTGTTCCAGCTGCCATTCAATATTAGTCGGCCTAAAAAAAAATTAATTTTCTTTTTCGAGTTAGCATTCTTTTTCTACTTTCTTCATTTACTTCTTTTTGCCTAGGATATTTTGCTTATATGATTCTGTAGTCACCAAAAAATAAAATAAAATAAAATAAAAGAGAATAAAATGTGCATCCCCGGTTTGCTCGTGCTTGGTTTTTTCTGTCTCTATGTCGCATTGCAGTTTCGATCACTTGTTATGTGTATATAAAAAATTAAAGCTATTTAACTTTTTGTTGCTCTTGTTAGTTTTACTGCTAAATGATCTTCGTTGATCTATTGTATCTTTTTTGTCTTCCAGATTGTCGTGTTTGTTCCAGCTGCCATTCTGTATCGGTCGGCCTAAATAAACAAAGACACTGATATTGCTTTGGTGGGGTTAGTATTCTTTTTCTGCTTCAATGATTCTGTAGTCACCAAAAAAAAAAAAAAAAAAAGGTTACAATGTACACTCTCAATTTGCGCTTGCTTGGTTGTTTCTATGTCACTCTGTTGCATTGCAGTTTTGATCACTTTGTGATGGTGTATAAATATTATAAAAGCTATTTTGTTTGTTCTTGCTCTTGTTAGTTTTACCGTTAAATGATCTTCGTTGATTTGTTGTATCTCTTTTGTCTTACAGATTGTCTTGTTTATTCCAGATGGCTTTCTGTATCAGTCGGTCTTAAAAAAAAAACACTGATATTGCTTTGGTGGGGTTGGTATTCTTTTTTTTCTTCTGTGATTCTGTGGTCACCAAAAAAAAAAAAAAAAAAAGAAGAAGAAGATAAAATGTGCACTCCCGGTTTGCTCCTGCTTGGTTGTTTCTATGTCTCTCTGTTGCATTGCAGTTTCGATCATTTGTGATGGTGTATAAATAAAATTAAAGCTATTTGTTTTTTGTTGTTGTTGTTAGTTTTATTGTTAAATGATCTTTGTTGATCTGTTGTATCTCTTTTGTCTTCCAAATTGCCTTGTTTGTTCCAGCTACCATTTAGTATTATTTGGCTTAAAAAAAACGAAAAACACCGATATTGCTTTGGTGGGTTTACTATTCTTTTTCTGCTTCTATCCCGGCTTGTTCCTGCTTGGTTGTTATGTCTTTATGTTGCATTGCAGTTTCTATCACTTATGATGGTGTATAAATAAAATTAAAGCAATTTCGTATTTTGTTGCTCTTGGTAGTTTTACTGTTAAATTATATGCATTCATTTGTTGTATCTCTTTTGTCTTCCAGATTGTCTCGTTTATTCCGGTTGCCGTTCTGTATCAATCAGCCTTCAAAAAACAAAAAATACTGATATTGCTTTGGTGGGGTTAGTATTCTTTTCCTGCTTCTATGAATTTGTAGTCACCAAAAAAATAAAGAAGATTAAATGTGCACTCCTAGTTTGCTCCTGCTTGGTTGTTTCTATATCTCTCTGTTGCATTGCAATTTCGATAACTTATGATGGTGTGTAAATAAAATTAAAGCTATGTTGTTTTTTGTTGCTGTTGTTAGTTTTACTGTGAAATGATCTTCATTGAGCTGTTGTATCTCTTTTGTCTTCCAGATTGTCTCATTTGTTCCAGCTGTCATTCTGTATCAGTCAACCTAAAAAAACAAAAAAACACTTTTCTTTGGTGGGGTTAGTATTCTTTTTCTACTTCTATGATTTTGTAGTCACCAAAAAAAAAAAAAATAAATAATAATAAAAAGATAAAATGTGCACTCCCGATTTGCTCCTGCTTGGTTGTTTCTATGTCTCTCTGTTGCATTGCAGTTTCGATCACTTGTGATGGTGTATAAATAGTATGAAAGCTATTTTGTTTTTTCTTGCTCTTGTTTGTTTTACTATTAAATGATCTTCGTTAATCTGTTGTATCTCTTTTGTCTTCCAGATTATCTCGTTTGTTCCAACTGCCATTCTGTATCAGTCGGCTTAAAAAAAAAACTGATTTTTCTTTTTTCGGGTTAGCATTCTTTTTCTGCTTTCTTCATTTATGTAATGACTAGCTTTTTTGCAGCATTACAATTTTTTTTAAAGGAATTTGATTGTACCATGAAGGTAATTATGAAAAAGCCCGATTAAGGGTTTTATTTATGTTTTGTGAGCTCTTATGATCTTATAAGACTCAAAAATGATTGCTTAGATAAGCATATGACCTTTTGAGTAAAAAGGGGATGAAAATTCTATGATTTTATGTTGGTCAAGGTTTGATCAAGAAAAGTCAAAGTTGACCAAGAAAGTCAAAGTTTGACAAAAATGGTCAAAGAAATGACTATACAGTATTATGGTAAAGCAGTATGGAAATATACTGCGAAAACCATTTTTTACGAACAAGATAGCATGAATAGAATTTAAAACCACCTTAGAAAATCAAGCACACCAAGTTAGAAATAAATGGCAAGAAGGGCTTAAGGAAATAAGAAAATTTTATACTGTCCATTTTTACACAGATAAATTTTGGATTGCAGTATAGCATAACAGTACTGTGTATTAGTGAGCACAGTATTGAAAATATCTGTGTTGGCTTAAAAATGGACTGTGTGTTGAAGAAAAGGCCAAACAAGGCCTTAATAAGGATGACATCACCTAATCCTCAAATTATGACATCATAATTAATTAAACAAATGTTGGAAAATTTTTTGGAGTGTTCTAGACCAAGGGTGGCCGGCCAACTAAGAGGGCTATTGAACAAATAGCAAATTTTTTTGAGGACTTATGGGCAAATTTGAAAATTTCAAAACCTCTATAAATAAGGCTAGAAAGTGCTCATTTTTGTTCACCAAAAATTGTGAAAAGCAACTAGATTATGCCCAAATTTTGCCTCAAAAATTCGAACCCAAGAGAGAGCAAGAAGAGAAAAAATTAAAATTCAAGAGAACTAGGTGTGAGAGTGGCCGGACTTTGATTGGAACACCAATCAAGTGATAAAAAAAAAAAATTTGGTACCCATTTTAGGCCAAAGGGCCGGTTGTGGGGGAAGGAAAAAGGGAAGAAGAAAAGTGAGGAAAAAGTGAGTGAAGCAAGGTTCAAGAGGCCGGTTTTGGTGTGGAGCAAAACTAGGAGGACGAAAAACTTTGGAACCCATCAATCTAGGTGGAGACCGGTTGCTGGAGAAGTCAAGAAAAGGGAGAAAAAGCCTTGGTCTAGCAAGCCAAATCTTTGGGTGGAGCTAGGTATAATCTCTTAACCCTAAGCTCTTCAATTTAAATTTCAATTGAGAAATTTAAATGTATTTCAAGCGGGTTTGTAATGAGCATAAGCTCAATTTCAATTATTGCCCTAGATTAGAATTTTTAGGGTTTGTGCTTGATTGTTAGGGTTTAGGGTGGTTTGGTTCATAAATGCTTTGCATGATTATGTGGTTGTATGTTTAGGGTTCTTATGCTTGTTGATGTATGTCCTTAATTTTGTTGGATGACAAAACTTGACGTTAGAAAAGCGCTGCATGTGTGATCTTAGGCTCCCGCGGTGGCTGGTTGAGTTAGATTACGTGATTAGGACGTAAAATCAATTTAATCAAGGAAACTGCCAGTTCGGGTGGAAACTGGTCAGTTTTCTAGAAACCTAGTTTTGAGGCCCTTAGAGGCCGAATTAGGAAAAACGTAAAACATGAAAGTTGTAGAGAATGATTTTTCCTAGGGGGAAACTTGGACAGTTTTCCAAAATAAGACTCCAACGGCCTCGGTTTTTATGAAAATCCGAGCCTGACCGTGCCCAGGATTCATGCACGGCCAGGTGGGTTCAACAGAGAATATGAACACGTTAACGTCCGAACTGGGTTTTCCTCAAAACACGAAAGTTGTAGGATTTTTCGAAAGCTAAAACTTTTGTGAGAAAACTTTTTCAAATTCGGTTTGGATTTTAAAATTAAATTAGATTTCAAAAACTGTGCAGGAAATAGGGAATTCCTGTACATGATTTCTGAAAACAGTGCAGGAAAAGGGCATTTCTGCACATACATAGATAAATTGACAATGTGAAACTGTTCCAAAGGCAGTTTCCAATAGTCAATAATTTTTAACAAATTCTACCCTATGATTTCAAATTTTCAAAGTTAAACAAAGGATTTTTATACATAAAATATAAGGTTTTTCTAAAAATGGGTTTTTAAACCAAAAATAAAATAATTCGATTAAAGTAAGTCTAAACCCTAGGGTTACTTAATGTAACTAAGTAGGATAACGTAAGATGAAGTAAGGGGCACATAACTAAAGTTATATATGGGTGTTGGTTCTATTACCAACATTTCTACCCTTACTTTTATATGATAACAGATGATAGAACGCGATAGTGTCCTGACGGGATCAAGCTCAACATTGGACACAGCAAACGCAAATAAGGTAAGTACAACTCCGCCTACAACATAGGCTTTGTTGTGTATACTTGCCTAAGTATGTTTGATAAATGTTATATGAAGTATGCTATGTACTACGAAATGTTATGCAATATGCTATGTGTTATGAAATGTTATGAATGTATGCTATGAATGTATGCTATGAACGTATGCTATGAATGTATGCTATGATATATGCTATGAAGTATGTTAAGATATAAGTCATGTTAAGGTTATGGTATGATTAAGATACGATTATGATTTAATTGTGTGAAACATCACGATATATGTTCACCAATTAATAAGAATAAGATCAAGATATGAGACGATGAAAGTTATGATGGCAAGCAAGCTTGCCTGTGTCGTACCGACCCGCGTTAGGTCGGGTTGGACTATGGTTTGAGTTGGAAATGGACTGGCTGCCCCAACCACTCCATAGTTGCGCGCCCGGTACGGACACTTATGTTATGGGGCCCATAAGTAAGATAAGTAAGATAAGTAAGATAAGCAAGATAAGTTATGAAAGAATAAGAGAGCATAATGAAGCATAAACGGCTCATGCATAAATATGTTATGCTATGTTATGTTATGCTATGCATGATTATGTTAAGCTATGCTAAGTTAGGATTATGCTATGCTATGTTATGTTTGTGTTGTGTCGCGGTATATAGTAGTTGTACTTGCTGAGCGAAAGCTCATTATCTTACGTCTATGCTGTAGGTAAGCAACCTGACAACAACTGCTGATACAAGATGGAGGAGCGTGGCCGGACGAACTGTGAAACGTGGGAAATAAAGCCGCTACGCGTTTTGTCTTTCTACGTATATTATTTTATGTTCGAACAACCTTAGTAAATATTTGTTTATACGTTGCACGTCGTTAAAAAAAAAAATTTATGCTGTTTTCGCTATGTAAGACACGTTACGTATGTATGTATGTATGTATGGTAACGGCCTGTGCTAGGCGGGTACTTACAATTTACTTCTTTTTGTCTAGGATATTTTACATCTCTGATTCTGTAGTCACCGAAAAAGAGAGAGAGAGAGAGAGAGAATAAAATTTGCACTCCCGGTTTGCCCCTGCTTGGTTATTTCTCTATCTCTTTGTTGCATTGCAATTTCGATCACTTGTGATGGTATATAAATGATATTAAATCTATTTTGTATTTTGCTGCTTTTATTAGTTTTATGTTTAATGATCTTTCTTGATTTGTTGTATCTCTTTTGTCTTTCAGATTGTCTCGTTTGTTCCGGTTATCATCCTATATCAATCGGCCTAAAAAAAAAAAAAGAAAAAAAAAAACGGTACACCGATATTGCTTTGGAGGGGTTAGCATTCTTTTTCTGCTTTCTTCAGTTACTTCTTTTTGTCTAGGATATTTTACATCTACGATTCTGTAGTCCAAAACAAAAAAAAAAAAACAAGGAGAGAAATGGAAATTTGTCTGTCAATCTCTTCAACGTTAGCAGAACTCACGGTGATGCCAGTCTGGAAGCAGTTAAGTTATGTAATCTACTACAGAAGGAACATTAGCAATGTTACAAGTCAAATGACGAGGTTGCGAGATAAAAGATGCACCATTCAAGAACAAGTTGATGCAGCTGAAGGAAACTTGGAGAGAATAACTGCTGAAGTTCAAAGATGGCTGCAGGATGCGGAGGATACGATTAAAGAAAATGAGGCGTATTTTACAGAAGAAAGAGTATCAAATGCTCGGTGCTTGAGCGGGTGGTGTCCAAATTTGAAGTCACGCTACTACTTGGGAAGTAAAGCCAAGCAGATGTCTGTGGTCGTAGACAATCTCCTTGATCAAGTTGGGAACTTCCAAAATGTATCCCTTCCCGCTCTTCCTCCGGGGAGAGTATCTGTATCCATACAACACTCTGAGAGGTCGACTATCCATGAAGTAGGAACCTCCTCGATGACTTCAAGCCTTGGTTCTGCGCATCTAATTGCCTTCGAATCAAGAACATCAATTTTGGAAAAAGTCATGCATGCTCTGAAGGATGATCAGGCCAATCCCATTGTCATCTCCGGGATGGGGGGTATTGGCAAGACAACCATGCTGAATGAAGTTTTTGAGAGAGCGAAAGACAAGGGTCTGTTCAATGAAGTTGCAATGGCGGTTGTTACTCAAAAGCCTAATCTGTTTAAGATTCAAGATGAAATTGCCGATTTTCTGGGTTTGAAATTTTCGCGACGCAGTTTATTAGCAAGAGATAAAACGTTGACTCGAAGACTACGCGAGAGTGAAGGGGTCCTTGTGATATTGGATGATGTTTGGAAAGACAGTGATTTGAAGGGAATAGGAATTCCATTATGCAGAAACTGTAAAATCTTGATAGCATCCCGTTACCAAGATATATTCAGTGAGATGCACACAAAAAGGAGCTTCAATGTTGATTTGTTGAAAGACGAAGAAGCTTGGTGTCTTTTTAAGAAGATTGCAGGCGATTCTATCGAATCACAAGAGTTACGTCCTCTGGCAACACAAGTTCTAAGCAAATGTTATGGTTTGCCGATTGCAATCTGTACGGTCGGAAAGAGGCTACGTGGAAAAAGTAAGGGGATTTGGAACGATGCACTTAGAAAACTTCAAACTTCTAGCCCGTCAGAGGTGAATACGGTAGTCGAGTTAAGTTGCAAAAGCTTGGAAAGTGAAGAAGCCAAGTTTTTACTTTTTCTTTGCTCCCTATATCCAGAATGGCATAATATAAGGGTGGAAGATTTGGTTAGGCATGGACTTGGGCTTGGACTATATAAGGAGATTCAATCGATGGAAGACGGAAGGAATCGTGTCGAGTCTCTGATTTACGAACTCAAGAGCTACTTTCTGTTACTAGATAGTAACAGAAAAGGATCTGTGAAAATGCATGACGTGATACGTGATGTTGCCATAACTATGTCCTCTCAGCAGTTTGAAAATGGATCCTCCGTAAGACATGGAGTCAAACTCCATGGTTGGCACTGGATGGAAGGTACTCATACAGAAGATTACACTTACAGTTCTCTGGTAATCAATGAAACTCATCGAGATGTTGCTAGTCCGACAGCTGGTACGAAAACCGAGCTTCTATTACTTGAAATTTGGGATTCAAATAATTTCATTCACACACTAAAATAGTACAATACTAGACTTATAAATACATGTAGAGAAAAACAATAAAAGGAAACTAATTACACCTAATTGACACCTAATAAACAACCCTATATTGAATCTAATAATTCTGTTCACATCTAAATTAGGAAATAATCACAAAATGTAACTAGATAAATAATATATTATACAAAATCTCAACACTATTGTTATCATGCGCAGATGATTCAATCAAACCACCAGAAGCCATTGTAGAAGGGATGAAAAAGCTCAGGGTTTTAGGCTTTAAGAGAACACGTTGGTTGTCCATACTCCCATCGGTTCAAATCTCGGAAAACCTTCAAACACTCTGCCTAGAGTACTGTGTATTGGGTAACGTGTCAATCGTTGGACAGCTACGAACATTAATGATACTCAGCTTACGTGGCTCTTCCATCAACCAGTTACCAGTGAGCTTCAGAAATTTGGTCAATCTATGGCTTCTAGATTTGACAGGATGTAAATATCTGGAAAAAACTTCATCGGGTGTCTTTTCAAGTCTATCCAAACTACAAGAATTGTACATGAGAAATTGTTCAATTGAGCTCGCTAAAAGGAGAATCGAAGAAGTATCAAGCAACCACTACCAACTATTTGGGCAAGTGGGAAAAATGATAACATCTGTTGTGCCGAACGAGATAGTTTCAGAATTACTCTCCCTGTGTCATTTGACTACTTTAGAAGTTGATCTACCAAAAGAAAGTTTTGACTCTCTGCAAAGCAGTAAACTATTTGACAAGCTAGAGCGGTTTAAGATTTCAATAGGATGCATTGAAAGCGTTGATTCACATGATGTGAATTCTTGTGATACTATCTTGAGACTTATGCTTGATGGAAACTCTCTTGTGGGGAGTAGCATTATTAAGCTGCTGAAGAAAACTGAAGCTCTAGAGTTGCAAATGAATGATTTGGCGGAAGCTCTCAATATCTTGGATGGAGAATGCTTTTCGAACTTGAAATGTCTAAAACTCGTTGGCTGTAATTCTCTGGAGTACATCATTGACATGGCATCTTCAGTTCAATGTCATACCTTCCCGGTGTTGGATTCTTTGATCATCTGCGAGTCGAATAGCATGAAAAGGATTTGTAATGGCATGCAAGCGGTAGGGTTATTCAAAGAACTAAGACGTGTCAAAGTGAGGTCATGTGCGAGTTTGAATTCTCTCTTTCCATTCTCAGTAACAAGGGACTTGCATCAGCTTGAAGATCTAGATATACAAGACTGTCCAGAGTTGAAAGAGATTATAGAACTTGGAGTAGGAGATCATGCAGAAACGAAAGTTCCCGAGGTGAAGCTCCCAAATTTGATGCATCTCAATCTTGTAAATCTACCACAGTTGGTTGGCATCAGCAGAAATGTCTCGGTGAACATTACTTTTCCTCTTCTGCTATCCGTGACGCTTCAAAACCTACCAAGGGTCATCAGTCTATGTCCTCAAGATTCAGCTCCAGAAAGTAGCTCTAGTGCCACAACTCAGCATTTATTTGATACGAAGGTATTCATTTGGTTTCTTTTCCTAATTCAACTATTATCCCCCTAGGCTCTCGTATTCTTTAGCTTTGATTTTATTTTATGATTTTTCTAAATTTTATTTGCTGATTTATACAAAGTTATCAAACAGACAAATGGACAGGGACATTTACCAAGCTTATAAATTCCCCTTGATTTTTTTCCGCCGAATTAAACATTCGTTGCTGTTTCTTTTTCTAGGAGAAACTTGGTTATGTTTTTTGTTGTATGGATTAATCTCAAAAAGAATCAAACTAACTCTTTAATTGAAAAATCACATTTCTCGATTTGCAGGATGAGTCATTTCTTGAGCTACGATTTCTAAAGGTGATCAACCATGAACAAATCACAAGTATATTCTCATCTTGTTCTGTGCAAAAATTGCAGAATTTAGAACATCTCATGGTAAGAGGTTGTTCCTCACTTAAAACATTATTTGACTTTGAAGGTCTCAATTTTGAAGCAGAGCATGCTTCTGCAATGCTTTCTTGCTTAGAAAAAATGGAGTTGATTAGTCTGCCTGAGTTGGAAACCGTTTGGAAGCCAAATTTGAAAATAATGGCATTTCAAAACTTAGGGCGGATTTGTATTCAAGGTTGTACAAGATTGAGATCAGTGTTCCCAAGCTACATTGTTTTGCGAAGCTTGCAGAATCTGAAACATTTTAAAGTAGAAGAATGTGACTCACTCGAAACTTTAATTGAGTTCGAAGATCTAGACATCAAAGCAGAACATGCTACTTCCACATTGCCTTGTTTGGAAGAAATCCAATTGATTAAACTACCCATGTTGGAATGTCTATGGAAGCCAGATCTAAAAATTCATGCTGTATTCCAGAACTTACGATCGCTCCATATTCAACATTGTAAAACATTGGAATTGGTGTTCTCAACCGGCATTCCTTTCCAAAGCCTGGAACTTCTTGCAGTCAAAGACTGTTCAAAACTTGGAACGTTATTTGACTTCGAAGGTCTCGATTTTGAAGCAGAACATGCCTCTGCAATGCTGTCAGCCTGCATAGAAAGAATTGAGTTGATTAGTCTACCTGAACTGGAGTATGTTTGGAAGCCAAATCTGAAAATAAGGACATTTCAAAACGTGGGATCGCTTTGCATTCAAGGCTGTGCTAGACTGAGATCGGTGTTCCCATTCAACATGCAGTTCATGCAAAGCTTGCAGAATCTGAAAAATTTGAGAGTAGAAGACTGTACCTCGCTTGAAACAGTAGTCGGGTTTGAAGATTCAGATGTCGAAGCAGAGCATGCTAGTTTAGCACTTCCTTGTTTAGAGAAAATGGAATTGATTGATCTACCCATGTTGAAATATCTTTGGAAGCCACGTACGAAAATAAGACCATTTCCGAACTTAGGATTTCTCTACATTCGACTTTGCAGAAGATTGAGATCGGTGTTCCCACACTCCATGTATATGCAAATCATGCAGAATCTGGAACATTTCAAAGTAGAAAGCTGTCGCTCACTTGAAACACTATTCGAGTTTGAAGATTCAGATGTCGAAGCAGGAAAAGCTAGTTTAGCACTTCCCTGTTTAGTAAAAATGGAATTGATTGGTCTACCCATGTTGAAATATCCTCATAAGCCACATCAGAAAGTACAAGTTATATTCCAGAGTTTAAGATTGCTACATATTCGACTTTGTAAGACATTGGAATTGGTCTTTCAAACCGGAATTTCTTTCAAATGCCTAGAGCTTCTAAAGGTAGAATTATGTTTCAAACTTGAAACAATATTCGACTTCAATGGTCTTGACGTTGAAGCGGAGCATGCTTCTGCAGTGCTTTCAGCTGGCATAGAAAAAATAGAGTTGATTAGTCTACCTGAGTTAGAATCTGTTTGGAGTCCACACGTGAAAATAACGACAGTTCAAAACTTAGGAATGCTCTGTATTCAAGGGTGTAATAGATTGAGATCAGTGTTCCCTTTCTCAATGTTCATGCATAGCTTGCAGAATCTGAAACATTTCAAAGTAGAAGACTGTCGCTCACTTGAAACATTAATTGAGATTGAAGATTCAAATATCGAAGCTGATCATTCTAGTCTAATACTTCCTTGTTTAGAAGCAATCGAATTGATTCGTCTACCGATGTTGAAATATCTTTGGAAGCCACATCTGAAGATACAAGTTATATTCCAAAACATGAGATTGCTCCAATTTCAAAATTGTACGACATTGGAATGGGTGTTCCCAACCGGCATTCGTCTGAAAAGCCTCCAACTTCTCAAAGTAGAAGGTTGTTTCAATCTTAAACCATTATTTGACTTTGAAGTTCTCGATTTCGATGCAGAGCATGCCTCTGCGATGTTTTCTTGCATAGAAAAAATTGAGTTGATTAGTCTACCTGAGTTGGAATTCATTTGGAAGCCACATATGAGAACAACAGCATTTCAAAGGTTAGCATTTCTTCGAATTCAACGTTGTGAAGGATTCAAATGCGTGTTCCCATTCAACATTGCCGACATGCTTGTGAATCTTAAAGAGTTTCACATAAGTGAATGTAAGTCGACAGAGGAAATCATTTGCAGCGATGAAGGTGATGGAGTTCATGAATATGGAACGACAGGGAACAAAATTGTCTTTTCTCAAGTAAAGGCAGTAGAAATTAAAGACTTACGGAACCTTGTAAAGTTCTGTACTGCTACTTCCATTATTGAGTGGCCATCCTTGACGGAGTTGGTACTAAGCGGCCTCTGGAAAATGAACACATTTGTTGCAAATCACCCGTATGATACCACATATACTCAGTTTCCATCCCACATTTTCAATGAAATGGTACGTATACTACTCAAGCTCCCTTCCACACGTTCTGACTATCTTCTTTGTACAGATACTTGATGTTCATCCTAATCCCCGGCCCCCGCCCCCCTTCTCTCTCTCTCTCTTTTTTTTTTTTTTTTTTTCCTTTCCTTTTGAGATGTTATGAGCTATGCATCACCATACCTGTGATACGGGTCTTAGTGTAGAACTTGTTAATATTACGCTTTGTAGATGATCCATTACGCACCGTCCCTATAGTGTAACCTAGGAAAAGGAAAGTAAATAGCATTGAAATCAAGCATAAATACTTTTAAGCTATAGCTTGACCAGGACAAACTTGTTTCCACATCATTCTAACTAAAAAAAAAAAACGTTAGAGTTAGTTATCTAAAAGTTTATATTCCAACCAAATTTGAGATGAAAACTTATGCGGCTTTGCTCGGTAACACATCTATTTTTTGTTTGATAATTTTGAAGTGAAATGAACAATGCGATGATATTCCCACGATATTGCTTGCTCATGAGAATCGCTACCATTGTGTTTAATTGAAAAATGAAAGTGTTAATAAGCAAGACTTAAATATTCTATGTATGTCAAAGCTGTTCGACTTCATTATTTGATCAGTCAAGAGATAAGCCTAGTGGCGTGATCTTGATGTTTAATTCTCTGTACTTTTTCATATCTATATCCATAATTACTTTTTTACTTACTAAATTTAACCTCCTTGTAGGTTCATTTTCCAATCCTAGCAACTCTAGAACTTCATAGCATGCCTCACTTGGAAAATATATGGAGCAGACAACTTTTATCCTTGTCCTTCTGTGAACTAAGACAGTTACACGTATATGCTTGTCGCAAATTATTAGTTGTCGTGCCATCATATATGCAACAAAGATTGCGGAAACTAGAGGAGTTGTCTGTGAGGGACTGTGATTCACTTGAAGAGATAATTGAATTCAGAGATTTCAGTGTAGATGAAGATCAGGATGCTATTTCAGCTTCTCAAATACAAGAACTGCCTCTAATTTCCCAACTTCAAAGCTGGAAAACAAGCTACATGAATCGGAGAGAAAGTCCGGGATTTGAGAATCTGATTAAACTGGAGGTTTCCTATTGTGACAGTTTGAGAGTTTTACTCTCTCATTCCACTGCCCGAGGTCTCGTGAAGCTCAAACATCTAACTGTGAGTAGATGCAAGAGGATATACCAAATAATCTCAGAACCGACTTCTGAGGGAGAAGAATCCGAGAGCATGAACATTCTCCCGCAGCTAACCCATCTGGAAATTTCTCATCTAGCAAATCTGACGAGATTTTCTTGTGGAAAATATGATGTAGACTGGTCAAATATGACAGAAGTTATTTTTGAGAATTGTCCCAAAGCAGAGAATTTCTGTTTCGGATCGGTTCGTACACCAAAGCTTGAGAAAGTGATTAGATTGTGGAAACTATTAAAGGTCTCGTTGGAATGGGGGACCTTATTAGCACTATACAATGCATGATCTTCAAAGAAAAGGTATGTTAATTATAAATCTTTTCCAATAGACAACTGTTTTAATTAGTAACTTTTATTCTCGTTTATTTAATAACGCCAAAAAAGTCACACGAACAATAAATTTTTAACGTTTTACAGCTCTTTATGGTGTTAAGATGAATTGCAAGTGACCTCAGATAAAACAAAACCATAAAAATAATCTATGTCGGAAATTGGTTATGTTTTCTGATTAGGCTTTCTTGTTTTGCAGCATAATCTCTCAGCTGGAAGCTCAACCACTTATTAAGCATTTTAATATATTTTGCAATGTCGTAGATAAAATGCGTTGACAAGCTTAAACTGGGACTCATGTTTTCTAACAACGCTGCTGCTGCAGCTCCGAGGCGTTCCATTGAAGCTGAATCCGATATAACTGGCTGAAAATTTCGGCCAAGTTATGTGCTGGCATCGGATTTCGGTGGCCTAAAGACAAATTCAGATTTTGCAGCGAAGTTTGACAGAAGGTGGTTAGTTTTTTGTTGTTTTGTGTGATTTTGGTTTGAAGCTTTTATTTCTATTCTGGAGTGTGACTTTTTGGTTTGAAGCTTTTGAGATTTTCTTGTTGGAGTTTCTGTTTGGGATGGAAGATATCTGTCTGAAAACACTATATATTTCTTCGTTTGTTTGTAGTGGAATTCCTTCTTCGTCTCCCGTGGATGTAGGTCGGTCCATTCTGACCGAACCACGTAAAATCTCTGCTCTTATTATTATTATTATTATTATTATTATTATTATTATTTTGTTCTCTTCTTGATTAAAATCAGTTTAGTGGAATTCTTAAAAATGATAATTAAAACATGTTGATATATTTACTGACAACGAATTGGTATAAGAGCTGATAATGGCAACGGGAATACCTTAATTTTAAATCCTCATGCCAACATTTCGTTGCCTCAATTGACCGTATTATTGGTTACTATATAAAAGAAAAAAAAATCCCTTTAATTTCCTAAGTCACAAGAGCCAAAATTTAATGTCCCGATTACCACTTATATTGAAAGGCAAGGCCCCTCCTGTAATTCTGTATAAATATATATAAGATGGAAAAGATCGACTGAATGAGAGTAAAAGTGGGAGCTGTTTTTAAGACACCTTTTTTTTTAATTATTTTTTGGCAGTATATTTTATATTTTTAATAGATTAGCTAAGGGTTTTATGGCCAATATGAAAAAAGTTCCATTATTTAAGTCAACAAATTCACGTCAAAGAGACAACTTTTATCTGTTTTGTAAACTGATGATTTTTTTTTTTTCCTTTTTGAAAAACAAGACGTGAATTTTGCATTCAATAAAACATATCGGTTATTATTTTATAATTATCCAAGAAAAAAAAAAACACTTTTGTTCTTTTGTTTTTTTTTGGTTGAAGGACACTACAAACTAGTTGTTGTAGGGGTAATAGTTTGTAATAATTTCATTATAAGCGGCTACTGCTATGAATATTTTAGTGATTCCGTTCTTCTTATTTTTTTTCAAGAGAAACAAGAAAAGCAAAGGATTAGGCCGGTTCTTAATTAGTCCCTCGAAATATCATATGTTAATAAAAGACAAAATAAAAAAAAATGTTGTGGTTACAATTATGTTAAATCTTTCACGGGTGAATTAAGGATTAATTTCACTTTTAGTACCTGTAGAAATTTTATTATTAAAAATAATATTACTTTTTTTTCCCTTCATTACTAGCACTTAATGTGGGTCCCAGTAGCATTTAATGCATATCAAATTACGGGTTTACCCTCATCTCCTTCAGCTCAAATATCCCTCTCCCTCGCATGGCCCAAAATTTTTTTTCAAACCAACATCTACAGTATTGTAGAGAGAGAAAACTGAAATCCAGAGAGAGAAAGAGTTACCACCCACCATAATCTTATTTTTTTTCACTTTTTCGCATAGCCCCCCACCCATTTTGAAACCCAAATCTTCATATAATAGAGAGAAACTTCCATTTAGAGAGAGAAACTTCCATCGAAAGTTTTTTTTTTTTTAAATCTAATATTTTTAGCCATTTTTGAGTAAAGGTCATTCCTGTTATGACCATCCAGTCATAATAATTATGACCTATGTTATGACCATCCGTTCATATAATAGAGAGAAACTTCCATTTAGAGAGAGAAACTTCCATCGAAAGTTTTTTTTTTTTTTTTTAAATCTAACATTTTTAGCCATTTTTGAGTAAAGGTCATTCATGTTATGACCATCCGGTCATTTTCGTAATGACCGTGCCTTTATTAGTTTCAATACTAGTGTCGGTCATTTTCATAATTACCGGGTGGTCATTTTCGTAATGACCGTGCATTTATTAGTTTCAATATTAGTGTCGGTCATTTTCATAATTACCGGGTGGTCATTTTCGTAATGACCGTGCCTTTGTTAGTTTCAATACTAGTGTCGGTCATTTTCATAATTACCGGGTGGTCATTTTCGTAATGACCGTGCCTTTGTTAGCTTCAATACTAATGTCGGTCATTTTCATAATTACCGGGTGGTCATTTTCGTAATGACCGTGCATTTGTTAGCTTCAATACTAGTGTCGGTCATTTTCATAATTACCGGGTGGTCATTTTCATAATGACCGTGCCTTTGTTAGCTTAAATATTAGTGTCGGTCATTTTCATAATTACCGGGTGGTCATTTTCATAATGACACTAGTATTGAAACTAATAAAGGCACGGTCATTACGAAAATGACCACCCGGTAATTATGAAAATGACCGACACTAATATTGAAGCTAACAAAGGCACGGGTCATTACGAAAATGACCACCCGGTAATTATGAAAATGACCGACATTAATATTGAAACTAATAAAGGCACGGTCATTACGAAAATGACCACCCGGTAATTATGAAAATGACCGACACTAGTATTAAAACTAACAAAGGCACGGTCATTACGAAAATGACCACCCGGTAATTATGAAAATGACCGACATTAATATTGAAACTAATAAAGGCCACGGTCATTACGAAAATGAACCACCCGGTAATTATGAAAATGACCGACACTAGTATTGAAACTAATAAAGGCACGGTCATTACGAAAATGACCGGATGGTCATAACATGAATGACCTTTACTCAAAAATGGCTAAAAATGTTAGATTTAAAAAAAAAAAAACTTTCGATGGAAGTTTCTCTCTCTAAATGGAAGTTTCTCTCTATTATATGAACGGATGGTCATAACATAGGTCATAATTATTATGACTGGATGGTCATAACAGGAATGACCTTTACTCAAAAATGGCTAAAAATATTAGATTTAAAAAAAAAACTTTCGATGGAAGTTTCTCTCTCTAAATGGAAGTTTCTCTCTATTATATGAAGATTTGGGTTTCAAAATGGGTGGGGGGCTATGCGAAAAAGTGAAAAAAAAAATAAGATTATGGTGGGTGGTAACTCTTTCTCTCTCTGGATTTCAGTTTTCTCTCTCTACAATACTGTAGATGTTGGTTTGAAAAAAAATTTTGGGCCATGCGAGGGAGAGGGATATTTGAGCTGAAGGAGATAAGGGTAAACCCGTAATTTGATATGCATTAAATGCTACTGGGACCCACATTAAGTGCTAATAATGAAGGGAAAAAAAAGTAATGCTATTTTTAATAATAAAATTTCTACAGGTGCTAAAAGTGAAATTAACCCGTGAATTTAATTATATTTAAATTCTTTCACATCCATTTCTTGTTTTTTTTTTTTTTTTTTTTGGCTGCAACATAATCATTTCTTGGTTTCACAAATGAATAGTAGTCAATGCATATATATATATATATATATATATTAATCTAAAGGTCCCCTTTTAATTTGGTTGGTTATCGGTTATGGAGTAAAGCAATTGGCTGTGATTTCGTTCCCAATCGAGACTTAATTTTTTCTCTTCTTTTAATTTATTTCCTTTCTCGATTTTCTTCCCTCCAGTCCGGTCCACTGCCTTCCTTTATGACAACAGAGACAAGACAACGAAAAAATAAAAAAAACGATATATTTCTTAAAGACGCAGTGACCTCCTCATAAGTAGTCCTCGTGCTATACTCTTCTTCTTCAAAAAAAAAAAAAAAGGTGTTCGAGTCACCAATACCAACAGCCCATAGACAAAGTCCATGACACTGCTTAATAAAAGAGGCAAAGAATCAGCGCTACCACTATAGGCTGTCATTCTACCACCTTATCTCTCTCTCTCTCTCTATATGTATCTCTCCCTCTCTCTCTCTCTATAACTTCAGCCTAGCTGACAACGAAGAGTATAGCCTTAAGCAGTGAGAAAATGAAACCCAATATTTCAGCAATAATGAGCTTGATTTCACTGTTATTATTGGTTGAAGAAGAGACATCTTCGATCTACAGGCACAACAACAGGAAGTTATGGAAGTTGACATCAAAACTCGATGAAAAAAGAGCTTCCGACTTCAGCCCAGATTTGTATTCACCTCTTCCAGCTTCAAACAATATCAAAAGAGTAAGCCACTTTCAAAATGAGCTCCAATTTTTTATTTTATGTTGTTCTTATTTTTTTTAAGAATGCTCATAATTATCAATCACGTACTGCAATTTATTTTATTTATTTTAGCTAGGTAAATACATATTAAAATATAAAATTATGTTGGTCCTTATTATATTATAATTTTTTTAAGCCCCATACTTGTCATCATGCAAATTTATCACTTGTTAAAGGTGGTATATATGATGTTAAAGTTGGTATATATGGTGATCATTAATGGAGATAAATTGCAATTCTCTTGTTCAATCTTGTATAAACAAATTTTAGGGGCAGTTTGGAATAATTATTGGAGTTAAAATTTTTTCAAAGGTTGTTTGTTTCACCATTTCATTTCAAGTCCACATCTTTTTTTCTCTCTTTGCCATTAAAAAAAAAAAATCCTCAAATTTTAAAAGTCCATAAACTTTCGTATTTCAAGTTAAAATGAGATTATTCTTGTGTCGAAATACAATATACATATTGCACATTTTTTTCCCTATAAAGTGATGATATTTGTTGTGTTTTTTTAAGGTTGGGAGGGTGTTTTACCCAATATGGTATTGGCCGGGGCAGATCCAAGTGGGAAGGAAGATAGTAGTAATGCAATAATAAAGGCAATGGAGGAAGCATTGGATGAAGTGCAAAATGGGAGTGAATTGCTTCCGGGGATTAATGACTTGGGAGGAGATGTTATTGATTTGCTCGGTGGCAACTACAAAATCAGCGAACCCATTAGTTTCCCTTCAAGTGGTGGCAATCTTGTGGTCAGTCACTCTGTCTCTTCCTTCTTCTTTAATTTTTTTCTCTCTCTCTCAATATAACTCAATATTAAGACATTTTGCTACGTACAAACTAATAAGACAACATTAATACTTTGTTGAAATATTTTATATACATATATATATATATATATATATCCCAAAGTTCCTTGATATTAATTTATGGGTACCTTATTAAGATTGGAAGCTCAAATTCCTTGTATTACAATTAAAAAATATATATTTGTTTGTTATTAGGATGATACAGAGGGACAAGTAAATGGTCAATGTTATATCAAGGAACTTTAATTTAATAAACAGATCACTTCGTCATTTATGTCTTTCCCGAATGGTTACACAATGTCATCCTCTATATTTTATGTTAGTTTTTAATATATATATATATATATATTGCTTTATCAGAAACGATTTTTCTACCATTTGAATTCTAGAACTTTGTTATGATTTTATATTTACAAGTCAGAGATGACTAAATTAGGGGGCATTTCCTTTAATGACAAAATCACTCTTATTGTTCTTGTTTTCAAGTACATTGTTACACCATTATACTATAATGAAAACTGCTAGAATTCCAAAAGCTTCTTAAATCAATAACTGGATAAATTTATATCAGTACTTAAAGGCCAATTAGCACTGTTAGCCCCTCAATTACAAAAAAATTCTTATAATTTTGATTCCTGAACTTCTAATTTTGTTAGATTACTTTCTACTACACACATATATATTTGTCAATTTTGGTGTCCGATATTTAAATCGAAGGATTTTGTACAATTAATCATGTGTCAATTGTATTATATCATAAAATTTGACCTAAATTGTTTTCCTCTTTATTATTGTTAAAAATCCTAACTAGAACATTTTACCCATTTTGTAATTCTTTATTTAAATTTTCAATTAAATTTTGAAAAATCCTTCGTCAATTTTACTGTTAGAAATAAAAACTGCTAAAAAAAAAAAACAAACAAAAGTTTAGAGGGAGCAATCTACAAAAAATAAAATAAATAAAATAAAAATAAAAAGACCAAAATTACATAATGTTTATGGCTCAAAAACTAACAGTGCTTGTATTAAAAAAAAATAAAAAAATAAAAACAGTACTAATTAGCCGTACTAAAAACGGTACTACATCTCTAAATTATTTGGAAACTCAAACAAGTAACTTTTAGGAGTAAAACTATAGTAAGTATTATTTTCCGGATTTAGTCAACAGAAGAATAAATAGCAGATTTGTCATTTCTAGATGAAACGATATTTTAACGCGGATACAAATTAGCTAGAAATAAGCCTGCACCACAAAAAAAATGAACTTTTAGGGTGTGTTTGATGGAGGGTGAGATGGAGGGAGGGAGAGGGGTGGAGGGAGAGAGGTGAAGGGAGAGTCCACTTCTAATGTTTGGTTGGAAGGAAATGAGGAAGGAGAGGAGAGGTGGAGGGAGAATATCTTCCCTTGGGCCTACCATAATGCATCATTCTATTAATGAAAGGATGCACACTCTCCCTCATCTTTTCAATTAAAAAAACAATTTTGTCCTTAACTTTTTTTAAAAAAAATAGAAGTTTAAAATGGACAATATAGTAATTAACTAAAAAACTATCATTCATCATTTTAACTCTCCCTCCCTCTTACTAAACAACATGAGAGATTCCTACAATCCGCTGCATCCTTCACATTCTCCATCCCTTTAACTCTCTCCATCTCTCCTGCCAAACATAGCCTTAATCACAACATTTTGTATAACACTTTTAGTCACAATTTTTTAAAGTGACTAAATGTCAATATGCTTTTAATCACAATCTTGTGACTAATTTGTATTTAGTCACAAATTTTTGTTATGACTAAAACTTTTAGCCACAAGATTTTTAGTCATGGTGTGACTAAAACTTTTCCCGTGACCAAAAACCCGTGGTTAAAAGTTTTAGTCACAACAAAAATTTGTGACTAATTGTACATTAGTCACAAGGTTGTGACTAAAAGTGCCATTTAGTCACACAAAAATGTTGTGACTAAAAGTTTTTTTTTTTTTTTTTTTTGGTAGTACTGCTGGTAATATTTATCCCTTTTCCTCTATTAATTGTAGGATTATTGTTTGTTCTTCGGAAATTGTGGTAAATAGCATTTTTAGTAAAATAATTGAAGTAAATAATCAGGTATTAAAATATTTGAAGTAATTAGTAAATTTGCAAGATAAATAGAAAATTTACTAGCTAGGTAAATATAAAATTTATTAAATAAACAGTCAATTTACTAGATAAATGATACATATAAATACTATTTATTTATTTTTCCCTTTTTTCTATTAGATGTTTTGTTACTTTGGAACATTTGTAATCACATAAGTGAGAAAGTGGTAAATAGCAGATTTTTAACAAATTTAGGTAAATAATATATTTACGATAAATAAATTATTTACGATTATAAATACTTTTATAAATAATCTATCGCAACTATGTTATATATCCCAAAAATTTTAAATATGCCAAATAGTTATCATACATATATATTTCTAAAGTGATGTATATATATGTTGCAGTCTCTCAATGAACAAACATAAGGGATGAACAAACATAAAGGGGTCATCTAGTTTTAAAACTTTTTTGTTTTTTTTTTTTAACTACCTAGTTTTAAAACTTTACATGATATATGTACACTACATTTTATATGTTAGACAATATATAGGGAGAGCATAAACAACGAACAAGTAAATTCAAATATAACGAAAAATGATTACACCGAAACTCAACCTTAACTCGTAGGAAAGAACACAAAAAATAGATCGCCGAGGCACGTGATTCACGCTTTCCTTAAAACAGATTCGTCCCCACCGGTAAGTGCAAGAGGCTTCAATGGACGTCTGTCTCCCAGGATACAACGATGAACAACGGTTGTCTAGCACGATCGAAAACCGCTTCCGGTGAACTTGAAACCAATGTCTTCCCTCTATCACCAAAACTCAAAACGAACTCGAGCACTACAAGGAAAACCGAGAGCAAGAAAGAAAAATTTGTGCACAAAGTGTTTGTGTGTTCCAAGGTGTATTTTCAATCTTGTGGAGGCCTCCTTTTATAGGCTCAAAATTTGGGTGTTACAAAAACCAAAAGTCTTTGGTTAATGCACCATTAGTGCTGCCCATTTATACTTGGTATATGAACAATTTTTTCCAGAATATGAAAAGATGAGGCTGTTCATTTTCTTAAAAAAAAATTTCCAAAACAAAGCCCGCGCGAAGACAAGCTCGATGGACCGGCATTCGCGTCGCCCACGTCATGCGGGCGCACACATTGGGCCCCTAACCCACCGGGGCTAGGACTTGCACCCCCCTCCCCCCTGCGCGTGAGAGAGCATCTTGGGTTCACAATCTTACCAAAGTCCAAAAGTGCAAATCCTTATAAAGTCCATCTAGCTTTCATGCCTAAGCAATGTGGGACTCCACATTCTTAATCAACTTTCCAACAAAATTCTATTTCAATGGGCACACTTTGAGCATCAATTTCTCATTCACCCGAATACCATTTTGAGTGTATAAATATATGATTTCTATCTCCTCGTGACGGAGAACGCAAATCCTCCAAGACCCGTTAATTTTACGAAGTGGGTCCCACTCAAATTTAGACCTCAAAATGGTTCCTTAAAATGGTTTGAAAACCATTTTTCCAACAATCCCCCACATGAATGAAAATTGACCAATGTCGAGGGAAAACAAAAGACACTACACGGTGATAGAGTTCTACGGTTAACATCTGCATAGGATAGGTAGGCGTTAACCCTTGAACCTTCCCTTGTGAAAATATACTTACTTTACTGGCTGATCAGTAGACGCGTTGTCTTTGAACTGTTCTGCCGCTTGTGTAAACGATAGTATGTCTCACACAGATATTTTCCTGACATAGTTTCAGTTCTCATGGTTATATCCATTTTGGCCGTGGACATCGTCCTGGTTCTGCAAGAGTTTTAAAGAATTAAGCCCTCGCAATTCTTCTTTGAAGCGGCCCCACTTCTCTCTTACATAGGTGATTTCTTAATCAAGAGTATCCGCATTACTCCGCTCGGATTCCCGACGCTTAAGAATCATTAAAAGCATAGCTTAACCTATCTCGTACGGGTATCACTGTTTTCATCACAGGAATGAGCTGGAGGGTAACCCCCACAGTGATCCTATTCGGTCTATACAGTTTAGTTATCCCATTGAACCTAGATCTTGGGATCTCCAGTCAACTAGGTTGGGTTTCCACTATTTTGACCTATTATTTCGTGGGCTTAAGTCCCATTCCCCTTGATGATTTCTCAATTAGATCTCTATTCAACCCTTTGGTTAACGGATCCGCAATATTTTCTTTTGACTTTACATAGTCAATTGTTATGATTCCAATTGAGATTAATTGTCTAACGGTATTGTGTCGACGACGAATGTGTCTTGACTTACCGTTATACATGAGATTCTGTGCCCTTCCAATAGCAGATTGACTATCATAATGTATACATATTGCAGGCACAGGTTTTAGCCATTCTGGAATATCTTCTAAGAACTGTCGCAGCCGTTAAGCCTCTTCGCCGCTTTTATCTAAAGCAACAAACTCAGATTCCATCGTGGATCTAGTTATTACTGTCTGCTTAGAAGATTTCCATGATACTGCTGCACCTCCCAAAGTGAACACATATCCACTGGTGGCCTTAGAATCCTGTATATCAGATATCCAGCTTGCATCTGAATATCCTTCTAGAACAGCAGGAAATCTAGTACAATGCAGCCCATAGTCACGAGTATATCGTAAGTACCTG
Source organism: Ficus erecta (assembly GCA_008635985.1). Lineage (NCBI taxonomy): Eukaryota > Viridiplantae > Streptophyta > Magnoliopsida > Rosales > Moraceae > Ficus > Ficus erecta. The sequence goes on along the minus strand of BKCH01000305.1, from coordinate 34,934 downwards.
AGTACTCTAACAATTGCTTTCCAGTGGTTAGCCCCTGGATTACTCGTGAACCTGCTCAAACAACTCACAGTGAAGGCAATGTTTGGTCTTGTACAACTCATTAAGTACATTAGACTCCCTATCACTCTAGCATACTCCACTTGAGATATACTTTCTCCTCTATTCTTGGACAGATGTTGATTTAAATCAATTGGAGTTCTGGCCACACCAGAATCATCTTTATTGAATTTATCAAGTATGTTGTCCACATAGTGTGACTGACTCAATATAAGACCATTAGGCGACCTTATGATTTTAATACCCAATATTACATCAGCCGGTCCCATGTCTTTCATGTCAAATCTTGAATTCAACATATCCTTGGTAGATTTGATCATCTGATCATTGCTACCTGTGATTAGCATGTCATCTACATATAGACAGAGTATGACATATCCGTCTTCTGTATTCTTGACATAAACACACTTGTCACACTCATTGATTTTGAACCCATTTGTCATCATGACACTATCAAATTTCTCGTGCCATTGTTTTGGGGCTTGCTTAAGTCCATACAAAGACTTCACAAGTTTGCTGACTTTATTTTCTTGTCCTGAAGCTATACAACCTTCGGGTTGTTCCATATAAATTTCTTCTTCAAGATCTCCATTAAGAAAAGCTGTCTTTACGTCCATTTAATGGACTTCAAGATTCCACAGTGCGGCAATCGCCAAAATCAATCTTATAGAGGTTATTCTCGTCACGGGAGAATATGTGTCAAAGTAATCAAGGCCTTCTCGTTGTTTATATCCTTTTATTACAAGTCTGGCCTTATACTTATCAATTGTTCCATCTACCTTCATTTTCCGTTTGAAAATCCACTTAGAGCCTAATGGTTTACTTCCTGGAGGAAGATCCACTAACTCCCAAGTATGATTTTGCAAGATAGAATCAATTTCACTCTTTATGGCTTCTTTCCATAAAGGACCCTCAGTTGAGCTTACAGCTTCTTTATACGTTTGAGGTTCAGCCTCTAGCATATATGTCATAAAATCTGGTCCAAACGATTTTTTTGTCCTTGCCCTTTTGCTTCGTCTAGGCTCTTCTTCCTCTTTTTCAGTTTCATAATTTTCCTCTTGGTCCTGACTATTCTCTTCAATAGTCTCATACGTTCGTTTAGACGAACTTGGACCATCTTCCTTGGAATTACAAGGAAATACATGTTCGAAGAACGATGCGTTCCTTGATTCCATTATCGTGTTCTTGTGTATGTCAGGGTTTTTAGACTCATGCACAAGGAACCGATATGCACTACTGTTGTGGGCATAGCCAATGAAGATGAAATCAACCGTTTTAGGACCTATTCTCATCTTCTTTGGCCCGGGTAGCAACACTTTAGCAAGACATCCCCATACTCTTAAGTATTTGTAGGAAGGTTTCCTTCCTTTCCATAATTCGTATGGGGTTTTATCCTCTTTCTTCCGGGGAATCTTATTTAAAAGATAGTTAGCCGACAAAATGGCTTCCCCCCACATGTTCTGTGGCAAACCAGAACTTAACAACATCGCATTCATCATATCTTTTAAGGTACGATTTTTGCGTTCAGCCACACCATTTGACTGAGGAGAATAAGGTGGCGTGACCTCATGAATAATACCATGTTGTGCACAAAATTCACCAAATGGTTCCACATATTCACCATCACGGTCACTTCTTACCATCTTAATTTTCTTATTAAGTTGGTTCTCAACTTCTTGCTTATAAAGAAAAAATTTCTCTATAGCCTCATCTTTGCTTTTAAGCAAATACACATAGCAATATTTTGTGCTATCATCGATGAAAGTGATAAAATACTTGTTACCACCCTCTTGTTTGAACAAACTTTAAGTCACAAACATCACTATGAATTAATTCAAGTGGTTCAGTATTCCTTTCAATTGTTTGAAATGATGATCTTGTTTGTTTTGCCTCAACACAAGTTTCACACTTATGTTTTGAATCAATTTCAAAAGCGGGTATGTGATCCAAGTTAATTAATCTACGCAATGTATCAAAATTAACATGTTCTAGTCTACCATGCCATAAGTTAGAAGACTCAAGCATATAAGCGGAAGACTTCTTATTTTTATTGATGGATTTAGGCTTAACAGCCATTACATTCATTTTCCACATTCCATCCTTCACATAACCCCTTCCCACATACATTCCATACTTAGACAAAACTATTTTCTGGGCCTCAAAAACCATCTTGAAGCCATGCAAGCTCATCATTGTTCCAGAAATCAGATTCTTCCGGATATCAGGCACGTACACCACATTGTGCAGCTTGACTTCCTTCCCGGATGTCATCTTTAGGAATACAGTCCCTTGACCCTTGATTTTAGAAGTTACAGAATTTCCCATATACAACTTCTCCCCAGTTTCCAAAGGAACTAGTTCAGCAAATGCAACTCTGTCTAGCCATCATGTTGACTTCAGAAACCACAGCCGAAAGACTGATTTCAGATACCTCTTGGGCGATGGCGTCCACCACATTGGCCTCTTTCTTTTGTTTCTTTTCGGCAGTCTACAATCAGCCGACTTGTGACCCATTTTGTCACAATTGAAACACTTTCCTTGGAATTTCGGCTTCTTCGAAACTCCACCATTAGGTCCCAGCTTGGACCCCGTGTTGTTGAACTTCTTGTTCTCATGCTCCACTACATTAGCCTTAGCGAAATTGGCAACGACATTGTTGGAGAGCTTCTTCTCCGAGCCTCTATTGTCCTCCTCAATGCAAAGTCTCACAATGAGGTCTTCCACACTCATTTCCTTTCTCTTGTGCTTCAAATAGTTCTTGAAGTCTTTCCACGCAGGGGGTAGCTTCTCTATAATTGCTGCTACCTGAAAAGACTCACTAATAACCATTCCTTCAGCATGAATTCCATGAATGATTAATTGCAGCTCTTGAACTTGACTGATGACGGTCTTGGAATCCACCATCTTAAAATTCATGAACTGTCCCACCAAGAACTTTTTAGCACCGACATCTTCAGACTTGTATTTATGATCCAAGGACTCGCAAAGTTCCTTGGCTGATCTCTTCATGCTATATACACTATAGAGTGAATCCGACAAGCCATTCAGAATATAATTCCGGTATAGAAAATCAGAATGCTTCCACGCATCAATAGCATGCACCACTTCACTACTACAAAAAGTACATTACACGACGGTTCCTTGAAACCGTCGTGTAAAGTCGGACTTTACACTACGGTTCCAAAGAACCGTCGTGTAAGTGCCTCGCGGAGCAACTTTACACTACGGTTCCAAAGAACCGTCGTGTAAAGTCTGACTTTACACTACGGTTCCAAAGAACCGTCGTGTAAAGTGCCTCACGGAGCAACTTTACACTACGGTTCCAAAGAACCGTCGTGTAAAGTCAGACTTTACACGACGGGTTTTAATAACCCGTCGTGTAATCCTAACTTTTTTACCCTTACAGCAGCCTTCATTTCATCTTATTACAGATCTATCGCACAGCCGCGAAAAAACATCACAGACACCTGCGAAACCACGTCTCCGCCATTACGAAACCAATACTCGCGTATATTGAATATTTGTAAGTATTGTGATTATTACTTACTCTTCTTTTTATTTATTTGATTTTTATGGACGATTTATTGTAGATGTCAAAAATGGTATATATATATATATTCTCTTTTTTCGTTGTGTTTTTAAATGCAAAAACTTGATTATTGAATAATTTGTATGATAAATTTAATATCGATTTAGGTCGGGTTCTTGGAAATGGATCGAAAATGGATGTGGGCTAATAGATTGACTAGAAAATATCGAGATGGGATTGAAGAATTTTTGTCATTTGCGGAAACTCACATGAAGAATAATAAGATTCGATGTCCTTGTGTGGATTGTGGAAATCATAGATCTCATCCAGTTGATGAAGTTAGAAGACACTTGCTTGCGCGTGGGATTATTTGTTCGTACCAAACGTGGTATTTACACGGTGAAATGTGTTTTAATCCATCATCGAACAACAAAGCGAAAGATGATGTTGTTGAGGAAGTTGTAGGAGATAATTTGTTTGATATGGTTAATGATTTGGAAGAACAGTTTGTGCATCGTCCGGAGTTATTTGAAGCAATGATGAATGATGTCGAGATGCCCTTGTATGAGGGGTGTAGTAAATATACGAAATTGTCCGCATTGGTCAAATTATGGAACATGAAGGCATCGGGAGGGTGGACAAATTCTAGTTTCACGGCTCTTTTAGAATTTCTAAGAGAGGTTCTACCGGTTGATAATAAAATACCCGCTAGTATGTACGAAGCTAAGAAGACGTTGAGCACTTTGGGAATGGAATATGAAAAAATCCATGCATGTCCAAATGATTGCGCCCTTTACCGAAATGCGTACGAGGATTTGGATGAATGTCCGGTTTGTAAGGAGTCAAGATGGAAGAAGGGCAAGAAGCCAACGAATGGCAGCAAAGGTGTGCCGGCAAAGGTGTTATGGTACATTCCTCCGGCACCGCGTCTACGGCGTTTATTCCGTAATGCCGAGCATGCCAAGAATTTGACTTGGCACCATGATAAACGTGTTGAAGATGGTATGCTTAGACATCCAGCCGATGCACCACAATGGAAGACCTTTGATGCCGATCATCCCGAATTTTGTGCGGAACCACGGAACCTACGTCTTGGCTTGTCGGCGGATGGAATTAACCCACATGGTAATATGAGTAGTAGGCATAGTACTTGGCCCGTCATACTTGTCAACTACAATCTCCCTCCGAAATTGAGCATGAAGCAAAAGTTCTTGATGTTGATCTTATTGATATCTGGTCCTCAACAACCAGGGAATGACATTGATGTGTACTTAGCACCACTAATCGATGATCTAAAGAGCTTATGGGAAAAGGGGATCGAAGTTAGAGATGCTTACCGTCAAGAGACATTCACACTCCGTGCAATGTTGATGTGGACAATCAATGACTTTCCTACTTATGGAAATCTATCTGGTTATTCAGTCAAGAGTTCTATCGGTTGTCCCGTTTGTATGAAAGAAACATCCTCCATCCGATTGAAGAATGGTAAGAAAACCGTTTACCTTGGTCAGAGGAGATTCTTACCACAAAATCATCGATACCGCAAACAGAAAAAGGCTTTCGATGGCAAAACGGAAGAAAGAAACCCTCCCCGGGTTTTGACCGGCGAAGACGTTTATGAGATGGTTAAGGATTTGAAAGTGGTGCTCGGGAAAAGAAAACGGCGTAACAATGATCCCGTGGTAGACGGCCTTGGAAAAAACGGTCAATCTTCTACGAACTTCCATATTGGAGGACACTTTTTGTTCGTCATTGCTTGGATGTGATGCATATTGAGAAAAACGTGTGTGAATCAATAGTGGGCACGTTGCTAGACATTCCCAATAAGAGCAAAGATGGTGAGAAGGCACGGTTGGATCTTAAGGAATTGAAGATTAGACTTAACTTGATCCCTACGAAGAAAGGGAATGCAACTTACTTACCTCCGGCGAAGTACACACTATCAAGACAAGAAAAAAGAAAGCTTTGTGAGTGGCTCGCTTCTGTAAAAGTGCCCAACGGGTATTCTTCCAACTTGAAAAGGGTGGTGTCTATGAAGGATCTGCGGCTGATTGGCATGAAATCACATGATTGTCATATCTTGATGCAACAGTTATTACCGCTGGCGTTGCGAGGAGTTTTAACGAAGGACGTGAGATTCGCAATTACCAAGTTATGCTCATTTTTCAACTCGATATGCTCTAAGGTAATAGATCCATTGACACTAGATTCGCTACAATTAGAGTTGGTTAAGACTTTGTGCTTGCTTGAAAAGTACTTTCCACCCTCATTTTTTGACATAATGATTCATCTAACGGTGCACTTAGTCCGGGAAGTGAAGCTATGTGGACCGGTATACTTGAGATGGATGTATCCTTTTGAAAGGTACATGAAGGTTTTGAAGGGTTATGTCAAGAACCGAAATCGGGCAGAAGGATGTATAGTAGAAAGCTACATTGCAGAGGAATCGGTTGAATTTTGCTCCGAGTATTTGTCCACCGCGGAGGCGATTGGGTTGCCGAAGACTACAAACTTTGACTGGAAAAGACTATCCGTCGGCGTTCCATCGCAGGTAAATCGATGTGAATGGGAGAAAGCTTGTCTCTATACTTTACATAATAGGGTTGAAGTTGAGCCTTTTATCGAGCTTCACCTACAGGAAGTAAGAGATAAATATCCAAGAAGAGGACGAAATGAAAAGTTGATACACGATGACCACAATCGGACGTTTCGTCTGTGGCTACGAAGCCATGTCTTTCAGAAGGACGGCTGTTCGCAAGAGTTAATGAAGCTCGCTAGAGGTCCGTCGACAATTGTTACACGGTATACATCGTACTTCGTCAATGGTTATACATTCTACACTCGCGAAAGAGATGAGAAGCATCCCGTTCAAAATAGTGGTGTTAGTATCCGTGCTAAGGCAATGCATATTTCATCTGCAAAGGACAAGAATCCAGTTTATGAAACTATGAACTACTTCGGTTTCATTGAAGATAATTGGGAACTCGATTACTGTGGTTTATATGTAGCACTCTTTAAGTGCAAATGGGCAGACAATAACTATGTAAGGATTGACAGTGATGGCATCACAGTTGTAGACTTTAGACGATTGGGATACAAAAATGATCCATTCATTATGACATCACAAGCAATCCAAGTATTTTATACAACGGATCCCAGCAATGCAGAGTTGTCCTTAGTTGTGCAGATGAAGCCAAAATTGTACCGTGACGGGCAAGAAGATGAGGAAGATTGCTCCGACATTCCATCTTTCACACAGGGAATGCCACCGGTTGAGGAGATTGACGAATTCGATGATGATGTTTCACACTTGGTTCGACCAGATATTGAATGGACACGTGTTGAGGCAGCAAAGAGAAAAAAGAAAAAAACTTGAACATTATGCCATTTAGTGTGTACAAGTACATTAATTAATTTCTATTGTAATTCATCATGATCTATACCAACTTTAGTTTGTTATGTTGATTGGTATATACATATATTTAATATTAAATTTGAATCAGGTTTAATGCTACAGTTTGCGTAATTTTTTGTATACAACACAGTGGTATGAGTTCGTCTGAATGTGGTGTCAAATTTCAAAAAATTTTCAAAATTTTTTTAATATTACACGACGGTATATATTTAAACCGTCGTGTAATCCACAATATTCGAAGTAATTACACGACGGGCCCACAAGTACCCGTCGTGTAAAGTCCAAGATTACACGACGGGCCCTTGGGACCGTCGTGTAATCCCTTGGGTGGATTAAACGACGGTCCTAGAGCCCGTCGTGTAATCCCAGGAAAGATTACACGACGGGCCCTAGGCCCGTCGTCTAATCCTCCACAGTGAGGATTAAACGACGGCCCCCCAGGGGACCGTCGTTTAATCCCCCCTGTGGGGGCTTAAACGACGGTCCCATGGGGACCGTCGTTTAACCCCCTGGGTGGGGGGATTAAACGACGGTCCCCTGAGGGACCGTCGTTTAATCTCCCCAGATTTGGGGCGATTAAACGACGGTCCCCTGGGGGACCGTCGTTTAAGCAGCATATTACACGACGGGCCCATGGGGGCCCGTCGTGTAATCACACATAGATTACACGACGGGCCCATGCCCTTGGGCCCGTCGTGTAATCCGTGTGATTACACGGCGGGCCCATGGGCCCGTCGTGTAATCTCCCCAGATTTTGGGAGATTACACGACGGGCCTATCGTGCCCGTCGTGTAATCGTCAAAAAATTTTGAACTTTCATTTTTCAAACTCCGCGCGCAAACTTATTACTTAAATACAACTTCCTCTCATTTTCTTTCCACATAACTTCTCATTTCTCTAAACTCTCTCTAAATTTCTCAAGTACCCACTTCCTCCTCCAAGCCGCCGCCAACTCCGTCGTCGCCGCCGCCGTAACCGCCGTCGCCTATTCCAAATTTATTGGTGTTGGAGTGTCTATTCATCTTCAAAGAAAAACAAGGTAAGTTCATATACAAGTTAAATTAAATTTGAGATTTTGTCTTGTTGTTTGTCACTAAAGATGCATTTTTTAGCATGGGTGTTTAAGTTCTTAACGATGCTCTTTGTAGATTAATGGGTTGTGAGTGGTTTTCACACTTTACATGCACATAAATTTTTCCCGCCCACCATATGCTCGATGAAATGTCAACTAGAGTTTTTACATGAATAATATGAAATTTTACATACACTTATGGGGCGCCCTTGGGCGCCAGGCGCCCGTGTGGGGCGCCGAGGCGTCCTTGTTGGACGCCAGGCGCCCTTGGGCCCCAGGCGCCCGTGTGGGGCGCCACGCGCCCTTGGGCGCCAGGCGCCCGTGTGGGCCGCCGAGGCGCCCTTGTGGGGCGCCAGGCGCCCGTGTGGGGCGCCGAGGCGCCATTGGGCGCCAAGGCACCATTGGGCGCCTTCCGCCCGTGTAGGGCGTCTACATTTTGTTACATTTTTCACACTATTTTTTATTTGTGCCAACATAATAACAATTAAAAAAAATAGAAGAAAAAAGTTCGAATACCCATTAACTTAATTTTTGTTTTTTATTTTTTGCCAATAAATGTAGGTGAACGAATATAATGGAAAATTCCAAAAAGGGACGAGCACGAAGGAGAAACCCGATGGATCCCACTGTTGAGGGCAAGCGAAGGGCAACAATAATGAAACGCGTCCATATGGCAAGGAAAAGAGGTGAACGAATTCAAGTCACGTTTGACGTGAAAGGACAACCGGAAGGGAAGCACGGTGACGAATTGATGAGCTGGATTGGCGTGCTCGCTCGAGAGCACGTTCCAATATGGATTCAAGATTGGAGATCTCGTGATTTAGACGGATTGAAAGAAATTATTTGGAAAGAAACTGTTACTTCTTTCACCGTGGAAGAAAGCTTCCGGACCGCTTGTTTAAAATCATGTGGTGAGGCTGCAAGGAATTTTCAGTATGATCTGTACAAGACATTTGTCGAGGAATTTAGAAATGAAGAAAGTGTGTGGACACGGCCGCAAAAAGTGATTGACAACTACCCCAATATTGAAGAAGAGGATTGGATGAAATTCGTTCAGTATAGAACGTCCTCGCAATTCCAACAACTATCTGATCGTGGAAGCGAAATAAGGACAAACAACGAATACTCATCAAGAGGAGGCCGAGACGGATATAGGAAGCTCGACCAGGAAATGGTATGTCAATAAATTTTGTTTGTACTAAATCGTATCCTATTTATACTAACGATGTTAATTACAGTTTAAGAAGACTGAGAAATGGGAAAAAAGAGATGGTTTGTGGCTAGAGCAACAGACAGCCGTAGATGGAGAGTTGAAAGATCCAGCATGTCAAAAAGTTAGCGAGATGATAGTAAGTTTACTAACTAACAATATTTTCTTTATGGCTACTATACGCACTTACAACACTTTTGCTTAAATGATTTCTGTTAATAATCTTGTAGATGGAGTACAACACATAGGCGAGCCAAGGCACTTTCGAGTCAGTTGGCACTAATGATGTATTGTCGCAGGCATTATCTAGACCCGAACACAAAGGCCGTGTCCGTGGCCAATCAAAGTTCGTAAAGCCGTCTCAGTACTTTAACATAAGTCGAAGTTCGAAGAAAGACAATGAGGCCTTTCAATCAATGAAATGGGAAATAGAAGAATTAAAGGCGTTGGTGCGTGGTCTATGTGCGAACAAAGATGTGGAGCCGTCGGTTTATCCCAAGAATGTGCCAACCGTAGACCAACACAACAGCTTTAAGGCTAGTTGCTCTGCCCAAGAAAAACAACATGGAGTTGCTGAGCCGCCAACCATGCCTGTCGAAAGTCAGGAGTGTAAGCTCTATACCTTCGATGAAGTTCAGGGTGGATAGTTGCTTGTTGCGTTTGGAAGAGTATGGCTCGAGAGCCTCCCCACCGATACGGTGCATGGGATTCCACTGGGGGAAGGGAACGTGCGAGTGTCAATCAACGTTCCAAAATTAAAAAAAACACCATTACCTATACCGACGTACGACGCAGCCACTGTGGAGGATGCTGTTAATGGGTTTGTTGCTTGGCCTAAAAGTTTAGTTGAGCTCGACGTGAGTATGAACAAGGCGAGTCGAGGGCCTAGTCACGTTCCCGACCCAGCAGCTGGCAACAAAAAACGGCAAAAAATGGCTGGAAAGAAAGCGATCGACTCTCGAACTGAGGTACAACAAGGTGCGCAAGAACAAAAACTCGTGTTCGACTTTAATAACATGAACAAGGCAATGAAGCCTTTGGCTTATTATACACATAGTTCCATCCGTCAAGGTAATCAGATTGAGGTCCCAATACCAGCCACGATTATGGGTTTCGATATGCCTGTCTTTCTGAGCTTTGAAGATATTTTTGAGTTCTTTAATTTACAAGAAATCAGTGCGAATTGTATATTAGTCTACATGAGGTACGGCATTCTTTATCTTAAATTTTCTTTTTATCTGGAAAAGCTTCTATATTTCATGTAGAGTAACATTTTTGATATGGTTATGCAGATATTTGGAGGAACTATGTAGAATTAACGGCCAAGCTGAGAAGTTTGTGTTTGTGTCTCCAAGCTTGATCTCACCGGTGAGAACAGATACTGAAGATGCTGGCATGAGAGAGCGAGCCGACAATCTTATCAGCTTTTTGCGTGACGCACCCAAAGAACGGCTTTATCTTGTGCCACATAACAGAGGGAGACATTGGGTTTTGGGTGTCATTGACCCATGGGAGGACCTCGTCCTTTTATTTTGATCCTCTTCGGGAGAAGAAACGCGACGATTTTACTGAGCTAATGAACATGTAAGTCAATTTGAACATGATATTTTTTTTAATCTTAATTATATGCATCTTAATTAGTTTGAATTTTACCAATTTGCTAGGGCCCTAACGGATTGGAAGATTACGACCGGAGAAGGGATTAGAAGGAGACGAGACTGTAAAACCAAAATCTCGAACCGTCCTTGTCCTCTCCAAGAGGGAAGTGTTGAATGTGGTTATTTTGTTTTAGGTTTTATGAGGGATATAGTGATGAATGGAATTGACGCACTTGAAAGTAAACAATTTTATACTTCTGAGGATTTGGATATGATTAGGAGAGAATGGGCTAGCCATGTAATGGAATTCATTAATTATGATGTATAAACTTGTAATGTAATAGTTGGAGTGTATTTTTAGTTTGATTAATGAAGATAATACTTGGATCGTGTATTGGATAACATACAGATTAGGCCACCCGTGTGAATTTTTTTTTTTTTTTGACGATTGCACGACGGTGTATTTTACACCGTCGTGTAATATGAGATTACACGACGGGCCTATGGGCCCGTCGTGTAAATCAACAAATTACACGACGGGCCCTTGGGCCTGTCTAATATCAATTATATTACACGACGGGCCCCATGGGCCCGTCGTGTAATCTCACCCGAGTTGGGAGATTACACGACGGGCCCCATGGGCCCATCGTGTAATCTATGGGCTTACGTCAGATTACACGACGGTTCATTCCGAAACCGTCGTGTAATGTTCTTTATTTTGCCCCACCACATTACTGTTTACCGGGATTACACGACTGTTGGAAAACCGTCGTGTAAAACTAAGATACGACGACAGTAATGAAACCGTCGTGTTATCTTCCACGACGCTGGCTTACACGACGGTTAAGGTACCGTCGTGCAAACTTTACACGACGGTTAAAGCCCGTCCTGTAATCCTACTTTTCTAGTAGTGCTTGGGCATCTGTCTCATCCTCTCTAATCGTAGGAGGATCCTCTCTCAAGAATCTCGCAAGATTCAGAGTGGTCAGATAAAACAACATCTTTTGTTGCCACGTCTTAAAATTCAGTCTGGTGAATTTATCAGGTTTCTCATTATGATTAATCGGAACCGAGACCGCCAAAGGCTGCGTTGAAGACGAGGCTACCCATTTTAAACACAGTCACAAATTTAAAATATGCATTATTTTCAGTGTCGATCAATCTTGCTCCCCATTTTCCCTATCATGGTTTTTTATAGAAAGATGAAAAAAGAACAACTATGTATTTGTACAAAAATTTTGCACATATACATGCATTATTCTAAGATAGTGCGTAAAAAATGAAAAAAGAAAAAGAAAAAGTCAATTTTGATTTATAGACCGGTGCCAGAGGGATTTGGTTTAAATATCCTCTTATGTATGTTCTCATTCCTATCCTTTCAATAATATTATTATATATTTATCTAACATTATTTTTAATTTATGTGATAAATATTATAATTAATTATGTATATTTTTAATTGATGTAAAAGAGATATAAAAGAGATATGAATAAAAAGACATATAAGTTGTATCCGTGCCTGAACATCATAATACAAAGCAATAGAAGAGGGATGTATACATAATAGAGAATAAAACAGTTAAAAGCTTTGAAAGATATAGTGCCATTATAGTACTCACCCTCGTGGTGAATATCCACGGGGGATTTAATGGGGGCATGCTAGGTAGAGTCTACTTTTTATATAGCCCAACAGGTATAGATGTCTATCACAAGTTGGCAAGAAACAACCAATAGGAATTGGCAAGGATCCTAGAGAAAGACAGACACACTAGATATGAGTAGAGAATTGAGATGCTTTTTTTTTTTTTTTCCTCTCTCTCTCTCTCTAGCCTTGAAACGCATAAATAAACAAAAGGGAGAGGAAGACATTAATTAATGGATATCAAGTAAGCATATAAGCATATCCAGTTCCTCCATGATTTTACAACCACTCTCTCCAATGCTGCCCCTTTTGCCCTTAAATATTTTTGTTTTACCCCTTTTTGTCCACATGGGAAAACAAGGTTTTCCCTTTTACGGAAAATCTCTTACCTATATTTAAAACAGTGAACATCTCTTTTAGGGGGTGTTTGGTGTATAAGTTAAGTTTGAGTTGAGTTGAGATTTTTAAGTTTGAATAGTAATTTTTGTTGACTTTTTTAATAAAGACAAAATTTTTTTTCAGAAAAGATAAAAAACATAATGAGAAAAGTACAGTTTAGTTTGAGTTGAGTGTGAGAACCAAACAGACCCTTAAGTCTTGCTCCCAATAATTGTCACGTTATAACTATCTAAATGCCACATGGATGCTTATGTGACCACGTGGCTTTATTATTATTATTATTATTGCTTTGTTTGTTTATACAACTAGTAACTAAATAAAGATTGAAAACAAGAAACTCAAGCGGTTGTTTGTATTCCAACGGCATAATTAAATAGGCCCAAACAAGACTCTTAGAGGTTAAGTTTGTCATTAGGAGGGAAAAGTGGAGGAAAGACATGTAAGAATTGGTGATTTGTGGAAATGTATTTTAGGACCTACATGGTTGTTTAATATGAATAGTTACAATTAAAAAAAAAAGTATTTGGTGAGGAATTCAAATTCTTTATTTTAAAAAATTCTCAATTTTTATCCCTCCTAAAATTTTGAAGGACTCTTGGCGGACAAGTGGAGGAGCCACATATAATTAGTTTTAATAACATAACTTCTATTCTAATTTTTCTTAAAATTTAATTCATAATTGAAATATAGAACTATGTCCTTGTCCAATGAAAATTGCCTGTATCCTTTTCATAGTACCTCACTCAAGAAATTTCTAGCTTTGACACTAAATAAAACTAATTATACACTTAATTAGATTAATACGTTATCGGACTATTCATTGATTCCCTTATTACTGGAAGAAACCGAACAAATTAAGATAAAACCTGTAATTGTTTAATTTTAATTATTATTATTTGGGTTATCGATCCCTTTGATCTTTTTACCAAATAAGAGAAGTTGTTTTTGTTTCATTGGCTTCTCTTTATATCAAACGATATTTTAAAGGAGAGTAATCCTATACAACCCATGGGGTTATGGCCCCTCCCATCCAAGGTGGCAGTCCTAGTCCGTGGGCCCCACAGCTATTTAAGAAACAAATCCCCTCATCGGCCTTCCTCCTTCCTCCTTCCTCCTTTCCCCTTTTTTATTTATTTATTATTATATTTTTTTTATTCACAAGGCAGTTGTCCATGCTTCTTCCAACCATTCCAGATCTTTGTAAGTGAAAGTTTTCAAATTCTCATCTCAAAACCTGAAAAAAAGGTGCTGTCAACTATTAAAAATTTCTTGCTACTGCCCATGGATAAAACAATATTTCATAGTTTCTCTTTGCATTTTTTTCCAGATCTTCTTCTTTATTTATTTATTTTTTTTTAAGTTTCCGTTTTTTCTTTCCACTGTTTTTACCATTTTTGGTGCCTCGAAGTGGCAGCAGAATTTAAAATAAAAAAAAATTTAATATCAAATTATTGAAATCCTTGTTTATATATTTTTGTTGCTGGTTGACTTAGGCCATCTCCAACCCATTTACTCTATTTTAGAGTACATAAACTCTAAAATAAAGTATCTGTCACTTCAAATACTATTTCATCTCCAACCCATTTACTCTATATCATACTCTAAAAGGAATATTCTATTTATATTCTTTATTTTTATCTAAATATCAGTTTAAAATTTAATTTAAAAAAAAAAGAAAAAAAATAGTAGTTTAGATTATGAACAGTGATACTTCAAATATGAAGTATACTGTTCATACTCTATATTTGAAGTTCAATATAGAGTATGGGTTGGAGAGCAAAAAAAACTTCAAATTAGTGTAAAACTCTATTTTAGAGTGTGGGTTGGAGTTGCCCTTAAGCAACAAATAAATTGAAAGAAAGATTAAAAAATGAGTTGAGATGGAGAAGTTTAAGGTGGATCATAGAAGGAAGAATAGGGTAAGGGAGGAAGATAAAGACAAACAAAAGAGAAAGGTTTTAGAAAAAGAAAAGTCTTCACTTGAAAAAAAATAAAAATAAAAAAGAAAGAGAAGAACAAGAAGTTTAAAGCCTCGATGACTGAGGCAAGCAATAAATTAAGACACTACTACAAATTTGGCAATCCACGACGGTACATCAACGACCGTTTTCTTAAAAATCGTCGTGGAAAATTCGAAAAAAAAACGGAGCGGAAATTTTTTTCCGAAAACCGTTGTGGTAATCCTCGCTTCCACGACCGTTTTAAAAGACCGTCGTGGAAACGGCAGCTTCCACGACGGTTTGTACAAACCGTCGTGGAAGCTGCCGTGCTTCCACGACGGTTTGACTAAACCGTCGTGGAAGCCCCCTTGCTTCCATGACGGTTTACCTAAACCGTCGTGGAAGCCCTTGTGCTTCCACGACGGTTTGAGTAAACTGTCGTGGAAGCACTGGGGCTTCCACGACGGTTTGTATAAACCGTCGTGGAAGCGGCCAGATTCCACTACGATTTACTTAAAGACGGTCGTGGATATCCGAGTTTCCACGACCGTTTTTCAGAAACCGTCGTGTAAAAGTCGCGAAAAATTTAAAATGAACGCCGAGAGTCTATAGTTGCCGTCAAAATTTTTTACAGCTACAAATCATCCGAATATAAAGTCAGATCCCTCCGAATACAGGCAGGCAGTACACCGTGTGGACGTCCACCGCCATCATCTATATATATCCATCATTATAATTTATCTGTAAGTGATTGACTTGTTATTGTTGTATTATTGATGATTTGTGGATATGATTTTATAAATTAAGGTGTTTTTTGCTTTATATATATATATATTTTGGGATCGATTTAGAGTTAAATTGTGCAATTAATGGGTGGTAATAAATTAATTGTGTGATCAAGTAATGTTATTATGGTTCCCCCGGTATTTATACCTTAATTAATTACGGATTTTGATGGTTTTGTATTTTAATTATATTTGTTATGTTCTTAATTCGATTTTCAAATGTTGAAAAACCGATTAATGGGCCGTTGTTAATTAATAATGAAAATTATATATATGCATGTTACATTAAATAGAGTACCCGACCTTGTAATAAATTATTTAATTTTAATTTTTTTATTTAGGATTTGCAAATCATGGATATGAAATGGATGTGGTTTGATAGATTGTCTAAAGCATATGGAGATGGTGTTGAAGAAATTTTGTCATTTGCCAAAGCTCACATACAAGATGATAAGATTCCGTGTCCGTGTCAAATTTGTGGTAATCATAGATCTCATTCCATTGATGATGTTAGAGGGCATTTGCGCGCTTATGGGATTATTTGTTCTTACCAAACTTGGTATTTACATGGCGAATCTTTTTTCAATATTAACTCTACATCGACGAGCACTAAAGGTAAAGAGCCTATTGTTGATGAAGACGTTGGTGATAATATGTTCAATATGGTGAATGATTTGGAAGAGAACTTTGTGCACCGTCCGGAGTTATTTGAGACAATGATTAATGATGCCGAAACGTCCTTGTATGCCGGGTGTACAAAATATACTAAATTAGGGGCATTGGTTAAATTATGGAATATGAAAGCATCGGGCGGGTGGACGAATTCTAGTTTCACGACTCTTTTAGAATTTCTAAAAGATGTTCTCCCGGAGGATAACAAATTGCCACCTTGTATGTACGAGGCGAAGAAGACGTTGAGAACTTTGGGAATGGAATATGAAAAAATACATGCCTGTCCAAATGATTGCGTCCTTTACCGGAAAGAATATGAAACTTTACATGAATGTCCGGTTTGTAACGAGTCAAGATGGAAGAAGGGCAAGATGCCATCGAATAGTAGAAAAGGAGTGCCGGTTAAGGTGTTATGGGACATTCCACCGGCACTGGGGCTTCCACGACGGTTTATTTAAAGACGGTCGTGGATATCCGAGTTTCCACGACCGTTTTTCAGAAACCGTCGTGTAAAGTCGCGAAAAATTTAAAATGGACGCCGAGAGTCTATAGTTGCCGTCAAAATTTTTTACAGCTACAAATCATCCGAATATAAAGTCAGATCCCTCCGAATACAGGCAGACAGTACACCGTGTGGACGTCCACCGCCATCATCTATATATATCCATCATTATAATTTATCTGTAAGTGATTGACTTGTTATTGTTGTATTATTGATGATTTGTGGATATGATTTTATAAATTAAGGTGTTTTTTGCTTTATATATATATATTTTGTGATCGATTTAGAGTTAAATTGTGCAATTAATGGGTGGTAATAAATTAATTGTGTGATCAAGTAATGTTATTATGGTTCCCCCGGTATTTATACCTTAATTAATTACGGATTTTGATGGTTTTGTATTTTAATTATATTTGTTATGTTCTTAATTCAATTTTCAAATGTTGAAAAACCGATTAATGGGCCGTTGTTAATTAATAATGAAAATTATATATATGCATGTTACATTAAATAGAGTACCCGACCTTGTAATAAATTATTTAATTTTAATTTTTTTATTTAGGATTTGCAAATCATTGATAGGAAATGTATGTGGTTTGATAGATAGTCTAAAGCATACGGAGATGGTGTTGAAGAATTTTTGTCATTTGCCAAAGCTCACGTACAAGATGATAAGATTCCGTGTCCGTGTCAAATTTGTGGTAATCATAGATCTCATTCCATTGATGATGTTAGAGGGCATTTGCGCGCTTATGGGATTATTTGTTCTTACCAAACTTGGTATTTACATGGCGAAGCTTTTTTCAATATTAACTCTACATCGACGAGCACTAAAGGTAAAGAGCCTATTGTTGATGAAGACGTTGGTGATAATATGTTCAATATGGTGAATGATTTGGAAGAGAACTTTGTGCACCGTCCGGAGTTATTTGAGGCAATGATTAATGATGTCGAAACGCCCTTGTATGCCGGGTGTACAAATATACTAAATTAGGGGCATTGGTTAAATTATGGAATATGAAAGCGTCGGGCGGGTGGACGAATTCTAGTTTAACGACTCTTTTAGAATTTCTAAAAGATGTTCTCCCGGAGGATAACAAATTGCCACCTAGTATGTACGAGGCGAAGAAGACGTTGAGAACTTGGGAATGGAATATGAAAAAATACATGTCTGTCCAAATGATTGCGTCCTTTACCGGAAAGAATATGAAACTTTACATGAATTTCCGGTTTGTAACGAGTCAAGATGGAAGAAGGGCAAGATGCCATCGAATGGTAGAAAAGGAGTGCCGGTTAAGGTGTTATGGTACATTCCACTGGCACTGGGGCTTCCACGACGGTTTGTACAAACCGTCGTGGAAGCGACCAGATTCCACGACGGTTTACTTAAAGACGGTTGTGGATATCCGAGTTTCCACGACCGTTTTTCAGAAACCGTCGTGTAAAAGTCGCGAAAAATTTAAAATGAACGCCGAGAGTCTATAGTTGCCGTCAAAATTTTTTACAGCTACAAATCATCCGAATATAAAGTCAGATCCCTCCGAATACAGGCAGGCAGTACACCGTGTGGACGTCCACCGCCATCATCTATATATATCCATCATTATAATTTATCTGTAAGCGATTGACTTGTTATTGTTGTATTATTGATGATTTGTGGATATGATTTTATAAATTAAGGTGTTTTTTGCTTTATATATATATATTTTGTGATCGATTTAGAGTTAAATTGTGCAATTAATGGGTGGTAATAAATTAATTGTGTGATCAAGTAATGTTATTATGGTTCCCCCGGTATTTATACCTTAATTAATTATGGATTTAGATGGTTTTGTATTTTAATTATATTTGTTATGTTCTTAATTCAATTTTCAAATGTTGAAAAACCGATTAATGGGCCGTTGTTAATTAATAATGAAAATTATATATATGCATGTTACATTAAATAGAGTACCCGACCTTGTAATAAATTATTTAATTTTAATTTTTTTATTTAGGATTTGCAAATCATTGATAGGAAATGGATATGGTTTGATAGATTGCCTAAAGCATACGGAGATGGTGTTGAAGAATTTTTGTCATTTGCCAAAGCTCACGTACAAGATTATAAGATTCCGTTTCCGTGTCAAATTTGTGGTAATCATAGATCTCATTCCATTGATGATGTTAGAGGGCATTTGCGCGCTTATGGGATTATTTGTTCTTACCAAACTTGGTATTTACATGGCGAAGCTTTTTTCAATATTAACTCTACATCGACGAGCACTAAAGGTAAAGAGCCTATTGTTGATGAAGACGTTGGTGATTATATGTTCAATATGGTAAATGATTTGGAAGAGAACTTTGTCCACCGTCCGGAGTTATTTGAGGCAATGATTAATGATGCCGAAACGCCCTTGTATGCCGGGTGTACAAAATATACTAAATTAGGGGCATTGGTTAAATTATGGAATATGAAAGCGTCGGGCGGGTGGACGAATTCTAGTTTCACGACTCTTTTAGAATTTCTAAAAGATGTTCTCCCGGAGGATAACAAATTGCCACCTAGTATGTACGAGGCGAAGAAGACGTTGAGAACTTTGGGAATGGAATATGAAAAAATACATGCCTGTCCAAATGATTGCGTCCTTTACCGGAACGAATATGAAACTTTACATGAATGTCCGGTTTGTAACGAGTCAAGATGGAAGAAGGGCAAGATGCCATCGAATGGTAGAAAAGGAGTGCCGGTTAAGGTATTATGGTACATTCCACTGGCACTGGGGCTTCCACGACGGTTTGTACAAACCGTCGTGGAAGCGACCAGATTCCACGACGGTTTACTTAAAGACGGTCGTGGATATCCGAGTTTCCACGACCGTTTTTCAGAAACCGTCGTGTAAAAGTCACGAAAAATTTAAAATGAACGCCGAGAGTCTATAGTTGCCGTCAAAATTTTTTACAGCTACAAATCATCCGAATATAAAGTCAGATCCCTCCGAATACAGGCAGGGCAGTACACCGTGTGGACGTCCACCGCCATCATCTATATATATCCATCATTATAATTTATCTGTAAGTGATTGACTTGTTATTGTTGTATTATTGATGATTTGTGGATATGATTTTATAAATTAAGGTGTTTTTTGCTTTATATATATATATTTTGGGATCGATTTAGAGTTAAATTGTGCAATTAATGGGTGGTAATAAATTAATTGTTTGATCAAGTAATGTTATTATGTTTCTCCCGGTATTTATACCTTAATTAATTATGGATTTTGATGGTTTTGTATTTTAATTATATTTGTTATGTTCTTAATTCGATTTTCAAATTTTGAAAAACCGATTAATGGGCCGTCGTTAATTAATAATGAAAATTATATATATGCATGTTACATTAAATAGAGTACCCGACCTTGTAATAAATTATTTAATTTTAAATTTTTTATTTAGGATTTGCAAATCATGGATAGGAAATGGATGTGGTTTGATAGATTGTCTAAAGCATATGGAGATGGTGTTGAAGAAATTTTGTCATTTGCCAAAGCTCACATACAAGATGATAAGATTCCGTGTCCGTGTCAAATTTGTGGTAATCATAGATCTCATTCCATTGATGATGTTAGAGGGCATTTGCGCGCTTATGGGATTATTTGTTCTTACCAAACTTGGTATTTACATGGCGAAGCTTTTTTCAATATTAACTCTACATCGACGAGCACTAAAGGTAAAGAGCCTATTGTTGATGAAGACGTTGGTGATAATATGTTCAATATGGTGATTGATGTGGAAGAGAACTTTGTGCACCGTCCGGAGTTATTGAGGCAATGATTAATGATGCCGAAACGCCCTTGTATGCCGGGTGTACAAAATATACTAAATTAGGGGTATTGGTTAAATTATGGAATATGAAAGCGTCGGGCGGGTGGACGAATTCTAGTTTAACGACTCTTTTAGAATTTCTAAAAGATGTTCTCCCGGAGGATAACAAATTGCCACCTAGTATGTACGAGGCGAAGAAGACGTTGAGAACTTTGGGAATGGAATATGAAAAAATACATGTCTGTCCAAATGATTGCGTCCTTTACCGGAAAGAATATGAAACTTTACATGAATGTCCGGTTTGTAACGAGTCAAGATGGAAGAAGGGCAAGATGCCATCGAATGGTAGAAAAGGAGTGCCGTTAAGGTGTTATGGTACATTCCACTGGCACTGGGGCTTCCACGACGGTTTACTTAAAGACGGTCGTGGATATCCGAGTTTCCACGACCGTTTTTCAGAAACCGTCGTGTAAAAGTCGCGAAAAATTTAAAATGAACGTCCAGAGTCTATAGTTGCCGTCAAAATTTTTACAGCTACAAATCATCCGAATATAAAGTCAGATCCCTCCGAATACAGGCAGGCAGTACACCGTGTGGACGTCCACCGCCATCATCTATATATATCCCTCATTATAATTTATCTGTAAGTGATTGACTTGTTATTGTTGTATTATTGATGATTTGTGGATATGATTTTATAAATTAAGGTGTTTTTTGCTTTATATATATATATATTTTGGGATCGATTTAGAGTTAAATTGTGCAATTAATGGGTGGTAATAAATTAATTGTGTGATCAAGTAATGTTATTATGGTTCCCCCGGTATTTATACCTTAATTAATTATTGATTTAGATGGTTTTGTATTTTAATTATATTTGTTATGTTCTTAATTCGATTTTCAAATGTTGAAAAACCGATTAATGGGCCGTTGTTAATTAATAATGAAAATTATATATATGCATGTTACATTAAATAGAGTACCCGACCTTGTAATAAATTATTTAATTTTAATTTTTTTATTTAGGATTTGCAAATCATGGATAGGAAATGGATGTGGTTTGATAGATTGTCTAAAGCATATGGAGATGGTGTTAAAGAAATTTTGTCATTTGCCAAAGCTCACGTACAAGATGATAAGATTCCGTGTCCGTGTCAAATTTGTGGTAATCATAGATCTCATTCCATTGATGATGTTAGAGGGCATTTGCGCGCTTATGGGATTATTTGTTCTTACCAAACTTGGTATTTACATGGCGAAGCTTTTTTTAATATTAACTCTACATCGACGAGCACTAAAGGTAAAGAGCCTATTGTTGATGAAGACGTTGGTGATAATATGTTCAATATGGTGAATGATTTGGAAGAGAACTTTGTGCACCGTCTGGAGTTATTTGAGGCAATGATTAATGATGCCGAAACGCCCTTGTATGCCGGGTGTACAAAATATACTAAATTAGGGGCATTGGTTAAATTATGGAATATGAAAGGGTCGGGCGGGTGGACGAATTCTAATTTCACGACTCTTTTAGAATTTCTAAAAGATGTTCTCCCGGAGGATAACAAATTGCCACCTAGTATGTACGAGGCGAAGAAGACGTTGAGAACTTTGGGAATGGAATATGAAAAAATACATGTCTGTCCAAATGATTGCGTCCTTTACCGGAAAGAATATGAAACTTTACATGAATGTCCGGTTTGTAACGAGTCAAGATGGAAGAAGGGCAAGATGCCATCGAATGGTAGAAAAGGAGTGCCGGTTAAGGTGTTATGGTACATTCCACTGGCACTGGGGGCTTCCACGACGGTTTACTTAAAGACGGTCGTGGATATCCGAGTTTCCACGACCGTTTTTTCAGAAACCGTCGTGTAAAAGTCGCGAAAAATTTAAAATGAACGTCCAGAGTCTATAGTTGCCGTCAAATTTTTTACAGCTACAAATCATCCGAATATAAAGTCAGATCCCTCCGAATACAGGCAGGCAGTACACCGTGTGGACGTCCACCGCCATCATCTATATATATCCCTCATTATAATTTATCTGTAAGTGATTGACTTGTTATTGTTGTATTATTGATGATTTGTGGATATGATTTTATAAATTAAGGTGTTTTTTTGCTTTATATATATATATATTTTGGGATCGATTTAGAGTTAAATTGTGCAATTAATGGGTGGTAATAAATTAATTGTGTGATCAAGTAATGTTATTATGGTTCCCCCGGTATTTATACCTTAATTAATTATTGATTTAGATGGTTTTGTATTTTAATTATATTTGTTATGTTCTTAATTCGATTTTCAAATGTTGAAAAACCGATTAATGGGCCGTTGTTAATTAATAATGAAAATTATATATATGCATGTTACATTAAATAGAGTACCCGACCTTGTAATAAATTATTTAATTTTAATTTTTTTATTTAGGATTTGCAAATCATGGATAGGAAATGGATGTGGTTTGATAGATTGTCTAAAGCATATGGAGATGGTGTTAAAGAAATTTTGTCATTTGCCAAAGCTCACGTACAAGATGATAAGATTCCGTGTCCGTGTCAAATTTGTGGTAATCATAGATCTCATTCCATTGATGATGTTAGAGGGCATTTGCGCGCTTATGGGATTATTTGTTCTTACCAAACTTGGTATTTACATGGCGAAGCTTTTTTTAATATTAACTCTACATCGACGAGCACTAAAGGTAAAGAGCCTATTGTTGATGAAGACGTTGGTGATAATATGTTCAATATGGTGAATGATTTGGAAGAGAACTTTGTGCACCGTCTGGAGTTATTTGAGGCAATGATTAATGATGCCGAAACGCCCTTGTATGCCGGGTGTACAAAATATACTAAATTAGGGGCATTGGTTAAATTATGGAATATGAAAGGGTCGGGCGGGTGGACGAATTCTAATTTCACGACTCTTTTAGAATTTCTAAAAGATGTTCTCCCGGAGGATAACAAATTGCCACCTAGTATGTACGAGGCGAAGAAGACGTTGAGAACTTTGGGAATGGAATATGAAAAAATACATGCCTGTCCAAATGATTGCGTCCTTTACCGGAAAGAATATGAAACTTTACATGAATGTCCGGTTTGTAACGAGTCAAGATGGAAGAAGGGCAAGATGCCATCGAATGGTAGAAAAGGAGTGCCGGTTAAGGTGTTATGGTACATTCCACCGGCTCCACGTTTGCGTCGTTTATTCCGCAATGCCGAGCATGCTAAAAATTTGACATGGCACCATGATAAACGTGTTGATGATGGAAAACTTAGGCATCGGCCGACGCACCTAAATGGTAGACCTTTGACGACAATCATCCAGATTTCAGTGCAGAACCAAGGAATTTACGTCTCGGTTTGTCGATGGACGGAATGAACCCACATGGTAACATGAGTAGTCGGCATTGTACCTGGCCAGTCATACTTGTCAACTACAATCTCCCACCAGAATTGTGCATGAAGCGGAAGTTCTTGATGTTGACGTTATTGATCTCAGGCCCACAACAACCAGGGAATGGCATTGACGTGTACTTGGCACCATTAATCGATGACCTCAAAAACTTGTGGGAAGACGGTTTACAAGTTAAAGATTCTCACCGTCAAGATACATTCAATCTTCGTGCAATGTTGATTTGGTCAATTAATGACTTTCCTGCATTTGGCAACCTATCTGGTTATCCTGTTAAGAGTTCTATCGGTTGTCCAGTTTGTATGTAGGAAACATCTTCCATCCGGTTGAAGAATGGTAAGAAAACCGTTTACCTTGGTCACAGGAGATTCTTGCCAACAAATCATCGATACCGCAAACAAAAGAAGGCTTTTGATGGTAAGACCGAAGAAAGATCAGCTCCTCGGATTTTGTCAGGCGAAGCCGTTTATGAGATGGTTAAAGATGTGAAAGTAGTTTTGGGGAAGAGAAAACGTAAGGCTCCGGATGTCGATAGACCTTGGAAGAAGAAGTCAATCTTTTTACGAACTTCCATATTGGAAGTCACTTTACATTCGTCATTGCTTAGATGTTATGCATATTGAGAAAAAATGTTTGTGAATCGATAGTGGGCACGTTGCTTGACATTCCAAACAAAACTAAAGACGGTGAAAAGGCACGGTTGGATCTTGAAGAGATGAAGATTAGGCCAAATTTGCTCCCCGAGAAAAGATCGAACGGCACATACTTACCTCCGGCAAAGCACACATTATCGAGACAAGAGAAGAGAAAGCTTTGTGAATGGCTTGCGTTCGTGAAAGTGCCAAGTGGGTACTCTTCCAACTTCAAAAGGTTGGTGTCGATGAAGGATTTGAGGCTCATTGGAATGAAAACACATGATTGTCATATCTTGATGCAACAATTATTAGCTCTTGCATTGCGGGGAGTTTTAACGAAAGATGTGCGATATGCAATTACGAAGTTATGCTCATTTTTCAATTCAATATGCTCGAAGGTAATTGATCCACTGATGCTTGATCCGCTGCAATCGGAATTGGTGATGACATTGTGCATGCTTGAGGAGTATTTCCCACCAGCCTTTTTGATATCATGATCCACCTAACGGTGCACTTAGTTCGGGAAGTTAAACTATGTGGACCGGTCCATTTGACGTGGATGTATCCTTTCGAAAGGTACATGAAGGTTTTGAAGGGCTATGTGAAGAACCGATATAGGCCGGAGGGATGTATAGTGGAAAACTACATAGCCGAGGAGTCAGTTGAATTTTGCTCCGAGTATTTATCTAACGCGGACCCAATAGGGTTGCCAACGAGCCGTCAAGTTACGTCGAAAGGACTATCCGTGGGTGTTCATTCACCAGTAAATCGAGATGAATGGGAAAAGGCTTGTCTGTACGTTTTGCACAATGCTAAGGAAGTAGAGCCTTTCATTGAAGTTCACATGAAGGAATTAAGAGTTGCGAATCCGAGGAAAGCCAGATCTGAGAAGTGGATTCAAGATGAGCACAACCGGACATTTCGGGAGTGGCTAAGAAAACATTTGCATATGAAGCCTGGCCTTCCCAAGACTTAATGAAGCTAGCAAGAGGACCGTCATCGATAGTCACACGATATACATCGTACTTTGTCAACGGCTACTCCTTTTACACTCGCGAAAGAGATGAGAAGCATACCGTCCAAAATAGTGGTGTCAGCCTCCGTGCCGAGTCTATGCATATTTCATCCGCAAAGGACAAGAACCCGGTATACGGTAGCATGAACTACTTTGGGTTCATTGACGATATTTGGGAACTAGATTATTGCGGCTTGCGGATAGCACTTTTTAAATGCAATTGGGCTAACAATAATTTTGTTAAGATTGATAGGGACGGCGTGACGGTTGTGGACTTTAGGCGTTGGGATACAAAAATGATCCTTTCATTATGGCGTCGCAAGCAGTACAGGTCTTTACACAACGGATCCCGACAATTTAGATTTATCTTTAGTTGTGCCAATGAAGCAAAAAATGCACGGGGACGACCAAGAAAATATTGACGATTGCACCGACATTCCATCTTTCACAAGCGGATTGCCACCGGTCGAGGAGATTGATGATTTGGACGATGATACCTCACACTTGCTTCGTTTAGATGTCGAGTGGACACGAGTTGAGAAGACCAAAAAGAAAAACAGAAAAACTTGATAGTTTAATTCTCGTTATATATAATTCGTGTAGAAGTTGTTATATACAATACGTTAATTGTGCACATGTACAATATATTAATTATTATATATATGCCCACTATACATGTGTGAATTAATAGAATAGCAGGAGTTATTGATGTGGGCTTAATTCGTGCATAACACACAGGTGTGAACGCCTGTGGGATTATAGGTGGACAAAAGTTTATGTTAAATATTATTTTCGATGTAACCACGACGGTTTTATTAAAAAACCGTTGTGGTATCGAACATACAACGACGGTTTGTCTTTCAAACCGTCGTGGTATCATATAAAATTTTTGTTAAAAAAATAATTGTTTTTATTAGAAACCACGACGGTTTTTAATTCAACCGTCGTGGTTTCTGACATACCACGACGGTTTCACAGAGAAACCGTCGTGGTATAGGCAAATTTTCTAAAAAAAAAATTTGTGAAACCACGGACGGTTTCCATGGAAACCGTCGTGGTATCCTCCTTTTTATTTTTTTAAAATGAAAAAAAAAAATTTACGAATAACGTTTTTTTAATTTAAAAAAATAAAAATAAAAAAATGAAAAGGGAGGATACCACGACGGTTTCCATGGAAACCGTCGTGGTTTCTTGGAAAATAAAAAAAAATTTGCGAATAACTTTTTTTTAATTTAAAAAAAAAAAAATGGGGTACCACGACGGTTTCCATGGAAACCGTCGTGGTTTCTTGGAAACCACGACGGTTAGTAAACCGTCGTAGTAATCCGGGAAATTTAAATTTCCCCCGAAAACCGTGCGCAGCGCAATTATTTGTGCCAATTTCCTAATTTTTTGTCATCTCCCATATCTATTTCCCTTACTTTTTCGGCATTCTCCCCCCCCTTATTTTGCATTGGTTGTCTTCCCAACCTCCATTAATTCTCTATCTCACTTTTGGCAACTCCCTCCATTCTCTTAGTTTCCTCTCTCTCTCTCTCCTGCCGAAGCCCAATCCAATTTTTCTCTCTCTCCTCGCCGTCGCCCACGACCCACGGCCTCCCTCTCTCTCTCCTCGCCGTCGCAACGACCCACGGCCTCCCTCTCTCTCTCCTCGCCGTTCGCCTACGAGACCCATGGCCTCCCTCTCTTTCTCCTCGCCGTCGCCCACGAGACCCACGGCCTCCCTCTCTCTCTCCTCGCCGTCTGCTTGACACGATTTATAGCAACTTCATCGACGTACTTCCCGTGGTACGTAGAATATGCGCCTGAATCTATGCAATTCAGTTCGTCTTTTTTAATGACTTTTCTGTTAAAGATTTGGTTAATTTTGATTGAAGTTGATGTGTGTGATCCACAATGTTTTCTTTTTCGCGTTTTTTGCATTTTAGGTGAAGTGTTGCTCGGAGAATAACAAGAGGCTTATTCACTTCTCTACTTGTGAAGTGTACGGGAAAAACGATTGGAGCCTTTCTTCCGAAGGATAGCCCTCATCGTCAGGTTGGCACTACCTATCTACACTTTTCTTATTTGTTTCTTTTTATTTTAATTTTTTCTTGTGAAGTGTACGGATGAAATGCTTTGTGCTGGCAGTACAAACTTTTTATCCCAAATATATATATATATATGTATAATATAATGTAATTTGAGTATAAGCACGTGGACTGAAACTTGCTTATCAATTGTTGATTGCTCACCTTTTCTTTTTTCCTTTGCTTTTTCTAAAGGTTAGATATAAGCTTTTATGGAAATAGCAGACAGCAGAGTAGATTTTATTGGTCAATTGTAATTGTTCATTATTGTTCCACATTTGATATTAAAAGGAAACGTTTTTTATGAATTGGTTTTTGCGGGAAGGACATACGATTGTATCATGGTATCATTGGGTTGTGTTACGTACGGAGAATGGCAATTTTCCGGATAAGTTTTTTATTGTGTTGGTTAAATTTTCGCGTATGCCATGTTGGCTAAATTGCCTTGATGCGTTCTAATTAGTATTAGATTGAACTAAATTCCGTGGGTAAGGCACGGAATTGGGGATTTTGCGGGAAAAACGGTTGATTTTGACACTTATATTTTAGCTTTTGACATTGTCGATAAATTGCATAATTGGTTATGTTGTTTGTTATTTATATTAATATAAGTAAATTGTATATGTTAAGTTGGACGGATTTACAATCATTTTATGTGTTTGGGTGCCATGATTATAAGTTAAATTCGATGACAAATTTTTTTCTTTGTGAATGTGTTGCGGTCTAGAGTTGCGTTAGGTTGATATAAAATGTCGCAAGATCACGTGGAGGAATGCTCAACGCAAACTCATGTTGGAAAACCGTGCCGAACCAACTCAGCTAGATTCATCCCGAGGAAGAAGGTAGACGAAGAGCGACTCTAATGACAAGAGTCCACCAAGTGAGGACAAAGGGGGAACGAATTGAAGTTTCGTTTGACGGTAAAGGGCAACCTATAGGGAAGGCAGGTGATGAATTACAGAGTTGGATTGGAGTGCTTGCTCGAGAGCACATACCCATTTGGATATCCGACTTTAGAAGTGCAGATTTAGCTCCAAGGAAAGAACTAGTGTGGATGGAAGTTGTAACTTCATTCACTGTTGACGAATCCAACAAAAGAGGAATTTTGAAGTCTTGTGGGGAGTCAGCTAAATGTTTTCGATACGATCTCTACCAAGCTTTTGTCAGAGATCATATTGATGACGAAAATGTGTGGCAACGACCGCCAAAAGTTGTTCACAATTACCCCACCATCACCCAGGATGATTGGGAAAAATTCATTGAGTACCGACGTACCCCGGAATTCAAACGACTGTCCAAACAAGGAAGTGAGATAAGAAAGAAGAGCAAATACGGATCAACAGGGGGCCGAGATGGCTATAGGAAACGTGACCAAGCTCATGTAGGCTATTTACTTGGACAAATTGTGTAAAGGGTATGTTGTACTTCCAATTTATTCGCTTATGTTTACTAACGCTAATTATTGGGATGCAGTTCGAAAAGTTTGGAGAATATGCAAAACGGTATGACAGGTGGCTGGACATGCGCGTCAAACCCGATGGAGGATTCAAGAAGGAAGAATTTAAAAATATTGCCGAGCATATAGTAAGTTTTCGAATCCATTTATAGTATAATCATTCCGTAAACTCTTTTATGTTTGCAAGTTCATAACATTTTCTCTAATTGTTACAGGACGAGTTTACTCAACAAGAGACACAAGGAAGTTTTGAATCTGTGGGGACAGAGGACATATTGACCAAGGCATTAGGCAATGCCGAGCATTCGGACGGATTCGGGGTCAATCTAAGTTTGTCAAGCAGTCGCAATACTTCAACCTTGTGCATCCGTCAAGGCAAAAAGATGAAGTCTCGGATATGAAACTAAAGATTGCCGCATTAGAAAGAACCGTACAGGAACTTTGTGCGAAGCACGACATAAACCGAGAGACTATGGCCGAGGAGATGACCGCACCTACCGTAGATCAACACAACAGCTTCAAAGCTAGTTGCACTTTGAATGAAAAAGAGCTGGGCTGTCGGATCCGAATCCCATGCCGAACGCAAGTAAGGAATGCCAGCTCTTTATTCCTGATTTAGTTAACGGAGGAGTCGTTCTTGTTGCAATTGGCAGGGCATACGTGGACTGTGTTCCAACCGACACAATCCATGGGATTCCTTTAGGTGAGGAGAATGTACGAGTAACAATTACGGTCCCAAAAATAAATCGTGCACTCCTACCAATTCCGACAAACGAAGCCACATCTGTAGAAGAAGCTGTCGGTGGGTTTGTTGCTTGGCCGAAAAGTTTAGTCGTCGTGCAAACTAGTTTGAGCCAGGCAAGTAAAGGTCCCAGTCGTGCTCCTGAAAGACAGGCTGAGGGAAGCAAACGTACGAAAAAAGAGAGCAGGGAGGAAGAAAATACAGTCACAACTGGAGGTAGAACAACAACCGGCGCAAGAAGAAATGCCTTCGTTTAACCTTAATGATGTTTCCTTCGAATTGAGACCTTTGGCATTTTACGCACAAAGTTCCATGCGGGACGGTACACAAATAGTCTGCCCACAACAACACTTCGTCATGGGCGATGAGATGCCCATATATATTGGGTTTGAAGATGTATATCATTTCATTTCATTTAAAGAAATTAGTGCAAACAGCATAATGGTTTACATCAGGTAATACATTTATCCTTAAATAATTTAATTATTTATCTTCTTAATCTTATATATGTTGTTTTTCCGTAACAAGTGTGCCTACTTATTTTGCAGATACTTAGTCGAGTGTTGTGCAAGAACAGGTATGGATCAACAGTTCGAGTTTATTTCACCAGTCCTTGTCTCACCAGTTCAGCAGAATGTAGATCGGGCCACCTACGTTCGAGAGAGGGCCGACTGTATTCTACGGATCATAAGAAACGCACCAAAGGGAAAGCGGTTTCTTATGCCATATAATAGCGGCCAACATTGGATATTGACAGTAATTGATCCGTGGGATGACTCGGTCATGTACTTTAATCCTCTAGGAAACGCACCGGGTGATGATTTAAAGACCTAATTACGACATAAGTATTCTTTTATGTGTTTATATCTATGATTAGACATAAAATAATTGTTATTGTAATTGCTTTGAAATTTGTCAAATTGATAGGGCACTTAATGATTGGAAAGTGTTGGTGGAAAGTGGAATGAGACAGCGATGCAACTGGCAGACGTTGATTGATACCGTTCGATGTCCAATATAGGAAGGTTATGTAGAATGCGGTTATTTTGTGTTAGCTTACATGCGAGAAATAACCTATACTGTTGATGGACTAGCCGTGCTTCAAACCAAGGATTTTTATACTGATGCTGACATGAGTTTTGGTTAGGAACGAGTGGGTTAATTTTGTAATGCGGTTTATACAATATTGACTAGAAACAATATAGAGAATTTTCACTAGCTATCGTTATATTAGTTGTTGTTGTACAATTTTATCTAAGTAATTACATAATACTTTTGGAAATTCGATCGCATGTGTAACGTATTAACATACGGGATTTACTACCCGTGGGAAATGAAACGAATTTGCCAAAAAAATTTAAAAAAAAAAAAAAATTCGCACCCACGACGGTCTCTCTCGGTGAGACCGTCGAGGTAGCCCCGGGATACCACGACGGTCCCACGTAAAAACCATCGTGGTATCCTGTGGGACCGTCGTGGTATCCAGGGATACCACGACGGTTTTTAAATGGGCCCGTCGTGGTATGGTCTTAAAATCAGGCAGAATGTGAAATTTTTCCACATTACACGACGGTTAAAAAACCGTCGTGGAATCTCAAAAGATTCCACGACTCTGGATTCCACGACGGTTGGAAAACCGTCGTGGAATCGATACCACGATGGTTAAAAACCGTCGTGGTATCCCCCTTTTTCTAGTAGTGAGAGAGAGTGAAAAAAAAAATAGTTGGGATGAAGAAGTTAAAAAGACGAGGGGAGAAGGGAGAATCTGGGCTTGTGGGAGGAAAGGGAAAAGACCCCTTAAAAAAATAAAAAGGAAAAGACAGAAAATTAAAATATATATATATATATATATATATATATATATATATATATAAGGATCTCTCCCTCCCTCATTTTCCTTATCTGGATTATCAACTTGTTACTCCTTGCTATTTTATCTCCTTCCAATCAAACGACGCCTTAATTAAGAAAAAGTAGAACATGAATAAGGGAAGAATTTAGAAAGAATTTATTCTCCTGATAAAATGGAAGAATATTTTTTTACCCAGATTACCCTCAATCAAAATTGCAAGAAGAATTTGAAAGTAATTATACATGCATGGACATAGGACCTTTCTATAATTAAATTATTCTGATACTTATTCCCAACGAAAAAAAAAAAAAAAAAAAAAACACTTCAATTGAATCAAATTTAATTCCAACTCCTTTTCATTCCAGTTCAATTGGGAACTCAATCTTCTTTTCCCTTTAATAAGGGATGCGAGTTCAAATTTAAGACCTCAACAAAAAAAGTTAATATAGTTACCATACACATTAACAATGTAGCCATAATAGAAAATGTTAAATGTAACGACGGCTATGGTTTTTAATCCTATTTTTGTTGCTATTTATTGTCAAAATTAATTACTTGAGTTTCATGGTTTATACCCTAAATCTAACAATGTTTTAACTAATTGATCATGATTTTGACTGCAATTCAAACTTTGAATGCATGTGTAAAATTTCCCATAGACTACGTCTGCAACCACATTTGTTTTTAGATTCCATTTTTTCACAAAAGATCTTGAGGAGATCTCGACCTACATTTAGTGGTATGCATCGATACACAATCTCATATTTCAGATTTTATTATATAAGTGTTATTGAGTAGAGAATCACCCTTTTAGCGCTATTAGAGTGAAAAAAGTTTCAAGGCCTATTTTCCATAGCTCTTAATATGTTACCATCGTACCCTGAAGGTCTAGAGGAACTCCGAGGAGAAGTTGTAGACATATCACGCTTGGAGTATTTTAGTTGGACCAAAGATGACCACTGAGCTTGAAGTAAGTTAGTTGGTCCGAAGGCAAAAATTTAAATTTGGAATACGCAGTTCAACAAAAGGAACGTCAACGAGAAAGGAAACGACGTAGATTTGGTTAAATTTGTAGAAGACTTATAATTTTAAATGAATGTAACTGTGATTTATTGTTTAATAAAATCCTTCCTTTTGAATAGGTATGTTCAGCACCCATGATATCTTTTCCTTAAAGGTTTTTGGTCATATTAGATAAACATATCACATCATCAATTTATTTTACTTATGGTTATTAAACTATCTTATTATTGAGTCCACAATTTGACTATTATTTAGTGGTCCTAGTCTAGCCATAAGATTAATATTATCTGTCCACTAGGTCTTACAAGGACGTTTATATATATATATATATATATATATATATATATATTTGGGATTCAAGCCATTCTTCTCAAATAACATGAGCACCAATATTTTTTAGTGTGATTAAGCAACATTGATATTTGTCTTCTAAGCCAAGCCACCATTGGGTTTTGTATTCCAAGGCTTTGCTAACAACTCATGTTTGTCTCCTTTTTTCCACCAAACTCTCATCACCCTTTCCTTAGCCCCTCTCCATGCCTAGGACAACCCCTCCCTCCCCTTGTCCCTCCTCCTCCACCGCACCCTGTCATGAGGATCCGTGCCACGAACTGGCACCGGCCACCGACTTCAAACCTCATGGTCATCGTGGCCGCAATCATCTGCGCTTTACTCTGTGCCCTCGGCCTATATTCCATGTTACAATGCGTGGTGAGATGTGCCAACCGTGCCCTCACCGAACCGGTCGAATGGATGAACTCCCGGAGGATGAACTCGGGCCTAAAGAAGAAAGAAATGGTGGCTTTGCCAACTTCAAACTTATGCCATTCCGGGTCTCCTTCTTCGGCATCGGGATGTGCTATTTGTCTAATGGAATTCTCTGAAGGGGACAAGATCAGAGTCTTGCCAAAGTGTAATCACCGGTTCCATATTGGCTGCATTGATAAGTGGCTGCTCTCTCACTCTTCTTGCCCCACTTGCAGAATAGGGTCAGTCCAATGACAATATATCATGCCCTCTGTAAATCAGATTGCCATCAAATCTAAGTTCGACATGCTGTTTCGGTATTTGCATGGTTTTTGCCATGGGACAAATCGGTTAGACATGCTGTTTGGTATTCACACAATACAGTACACGTACGGTTTTCCCACAGGGCAGATCGGTTAGATATGTTGTTTTGAGTGTTAGTGAGTTTTGTCTGTTAGTCTTGGAGTGTAAAATTGTCCCCCCCCCCCCCCCAAGTTTTTTTTTTTTTTTTGGCGCTTTTCCTCTCTACTATCTTCATATCTGGGGCCCTTCTGGGCATTCATTTATTATGCAGCTTTTTCAGATGCAAGTAGTTAAATTTTGTATATTAGCCAGTAACTCTATGTGTACATATATTTATATATATTGTAATGTTTATAATGGAAAAACTAGCTTTAGTCCTCCGTCTCCCTTTCCTGCATAGTTTATACTCTCAAACAAAAGATCTAGCTAGTTAGACGGTTTCGAATAACACTGAGTCCCAAATCTAAGTAATTTTAAATTTTCTTCGGATCGGTTTTAAAACTATTTAGTAAACGAATTAAACTTGAATAATATCAGAATATCAACTTTATCCTCATTTTCTAATACGTACCCAAATAACCTGGCATATGAATTGTCACTTTTTTTAGTGATAAATATTTTAAAAATTATCACATTAACTGTATAATAAAAGTTTAAATTTACGTAAATGATGTTAAAGAATTAGAATGAAAGTTGGGGATTCTCATCAAAAATTTGTCATAAAAGGTCAAGTGCCCTTCATTATAAAGGTTTAAACTTTATCATTAATCCGAATGTCGTTTAATGCACCGTTTTGAACTCACCTTTCAAATAGAAATACATACCAATTAATCTCAGAGATTTATGTGTGCAAACGTTCAGTGTACAATTTGTTACTTAGTGCAATCATAAAAAGCACTACCACTTACACTTGAAAAAAGATATGGTGATGTGCCAGCACTACAACATAGCTATGTGAAAAACATAAAATCCTATATAGAGTTTACCTTATAAAAATGTTGGAGTGTTGTCGGATGTGCTATGTTATTTACAAAAAATGGTGAAGGTTTTTTTT